>MU858838.1:0-284703 GCA_033297175.1 Cladorrhinum sp. PSN332 | reverse complement strand
CCCCCCCCCCCCCCCCCCCCCCCCCCCCCCCCCCCCCCCCCCCCCCCCCCCCAAGAACCAGCAAAAGCGGAAACTTTTCGGCTACAAAAATTCAAGACTCATACACCGTATGCCTTGGGCAGAGAGGGCTGTCACGTACACTACCTACTGGCCGTAGAACCCCCCCTTACTAGCGAATGAATAGGATTCGTCTTGGTGCATGATGGATGGCAAATTGCAGGATGACCTACCTACCTTGCATGGAAGTTGTTCAAGATGATATGCCTGCCTACCTATTTAATTAGGAGGAGGAGGAGGAGGAGAAGGAGGAGAAGTGGCATGGCATGGAATGGCCTGGCTGCCTGCTAGAACGAAGCTAGAAACGTGCGGACGTCCTCAGCAAAGGACTCGTATACTATATACACAATAAAGCCCAGAGAGGTAGGTATGTTTATCCCGCTCTGCTTTTGCGGCGTGCCAACCGCCACCCCACTCCCTCCGGCCGGCTGCAAAGCAAGTTTGATGTTTTTCCCGCCCGTCACACACGTGGCGGTTATTCAGCTCGGTGATCTGCGCGTTAAATCGGGGTTCGACGGCGAGGATATCAGATGGGATCAGGCTCAGTGATCTGCTAAAGCTTTGGCACCGCCGGTCTCTCTCCGAGTCTCTCTCTCGCTCTCTCCAATCTGAGACTGGGAATTCGTCTTTCCATCCGCATGATACGATCCATCTCTTTGAGTTGTTTGTTGTAGGCGGCGACCAGGGCGTTGGCGTTAGCTTTGGCTTTGACTGCTTTTTTCTCGGCAACAGTTACCTCTCTTGCGGCGGATGTGGTGTGTTGTTGTTGTTGGCTCTGGGACGTGTTTAACGCAATTGATTAGTTTAAATCTTTCCGAGGGGAGGGTTCAGTGGTTTCACATTCTGGGCATGGCTTTCCCATGGCGCGTTTGATGCGGTGGTGGTGGTGGTTTTCTTCTCCATTGTTGCGGTTTGATGTGGATGGCAAGATGTCTTTTGGATGGATAGAGGGAAAAAAAACTGTTGGGAAAAATTACTCATCGTTTTTCTTCCAGACCCGTTTTTGAACTGGGTTTTCTCGTTTTTTTGGTTGTTGACACCGCCGTGGCTTCCATGTGGCAGCAGCAGCAGCCAGAACCTGGCCAGACTAAAGTATGGTCCTGATAAAGAACCACTGGCAAAGCCTTTTTTTTTTTTTTTTTTTTTTTTCTTTTCTCGGGGAATGTGTGGAGAAAAATATCAAACAGATGAAGAAAGGCTACCGCCAAGAAATAAGCAAGCCATTTTCGAGGTTATTTTGAGTTTATCTCCCAGCAGAACGGCTTTAATGTACATCCACTGAGATTCTTTGACTAAAACATACCATGTGATGAGAAACTCGAGCTGAGAAATGTTGTTGGCTTTCTTTTAACCCACACCCAATGCGCCACTAAAAATTTTGCAGGTTGAGCAGAGGAAAGGAGCGAGGTAATGATGATAACATGCTGTCGTGGATGAATGTCTTCATTGAGCTGGTTTCGTTTTCCAATCGCATCGAATGCAAAATGTTGCAGTTCAAGGGCCATCACCCGCTTACGTTACCTTTCGAATTTCCGACCAGCTCACAGTTGCTGATTCATTTCATCGTGAGGGCAACCAGATTCTATAATTCAACAAGTATATTATTTCCGGGAATGGACAAGGTCGTTCGGTGTTTTACCGAGGGCCGCGTTCAGCTCACGGAGGTTAGGCCTAGATTATGAACTTTAAGTTTACCCTGCGAGGCCTCGGTTGCCCAGGAAGTCTGAATATTGAATTGGCGTGGAAAGAAGCAACGGTATTTGCTGCAGTGAGGACTGTTTAGTGTTGCACCCCCGATACCGGGCCGATTCCTCAGACTATTTGTGTCAAGTACCCCAAATCGAATCCTATGTAACTCACAGGGTGATCAGCTGAGGATGATTTAATCTTTTTGAAAGTGAAAGTACATGTGCCTAGATAAGAAGGTGCAGGTTTCTTCCACCCACTCATGACGTGACACACCCCAAAGGAAAAGCGTGCCCGGCAACCGCCTGTGTGACCACACCCACACCCAAGCAGCATCGTCCCAAATCATGGCAAATTATTCCACAGCATTATTTTACACCATGATGCTCATCTCCTGGATCAAAGTTTGATAAGAGGTTTTGGACAGGGAGACAGAAGGGAAACAAACACAAGGGTGGCCGAATTCCAAGCTTTGGGTGCAGAGTTCCGCACATCCAATGTCAGCTCAGGAGACCTTACCGACTGCGGATCACGCTATTGAGAAAATCAAGATACATGTAGGTGCCAAGATTGGATCAGTCGCATTGGACAGTCGCCATGCAGCAAGGCTTTCAGCAAGTCTCTCAGCCACCCTGCCCCCTCCCTTCACCTGGATGGACTGTCGGAGGGCGAATTCAAGAGGAGGCCCCCCTCTGCAACCAGAATCTATTTGTCGGAATTGCTGTCTTTTGTCTTCCCCCCAATCACTCTTGTGTCCATTCTCCTTGTTGACTGCGGAAGACCAACAGCTCTTCTATCCAACCAGCCAGTAGCCCTCAACCATATGGATCCATTCTCGATAGCGGCTGGCTCACTGGGCGTTGCAGACGTTATATCGCGACTGCTCGGAAAATTACGAAATCTCCACCAGGGATATCGCGGCGCTCTTGAGAATGTCGGCCACATTGCAGCGAAGACTGATGCAATCGAGACGGCGGTCCAAGAGATTTCATCGCTTCTCCAGGGTTCCCCGGACGTTTTTCCGGATTCTTTCTTCTCCAAGTTGACCAACCTGGTGATGAAAGCGAGCGACGTCATTTCCCACATTCAGGACCATGTCGAGTCTGTTCAGACAGAGGCCGAGAGTTCATCGACTAAAGGGAAACTCTTACACCTTCGTCGCGCTGAACAAGTCGCCCAATGGGACGAAGCACTACACGCACATATGGGCGTCCTGTCGCTTCTCCTCAGTGTCGCCCAAATGTATGTTACCGCTGTGTAGACTTTTTCCAAGGTAATCCATACTAACGGCTGAGCAGGCGCTCTAACGCAGAAAAGACTGCAACCCTCAAACAAGAGTCGAGCAGAAAGCTATTCGAGAAAGCGTCCTCCATGTCAGCCAAAATCTGCAACTCCGATGTCCAAACCCATTCATCTCCTCAATGCTCCTCGTCGGATGCACTCAAAACCTTTCTCTTCGATACCGTGCTCCTTGAAACCACCGTATACCAGCGCGCTTGTCAATCTTATTATAAAAAGGGCATCACAAAACATGGGCAGGGAGTTGACAGTCGCTTGAGTCCACAGTGCTCTCTGTCTTCCAATGAGGTCCTCGTCGATCGGTCAGAAGACGAGGAGCAGGAAACAGCTTTCACAGCTCTTTGCCCGCAGGCTAAGGAACCTGGGAAGTTGACGACACATATGACCACAGTCTCTGAGGAGTCGACTGAAAGCCAGGACGCCTCTGCAAGTCACCGCCAACTCTTCCCAGGCACCTCAAGATCGACTGGTGCCACAACACAATCTGTGGCTGACGAGGCAAACACCAAGACCTCTGATTTGGCAACCACAATATCCGCCAATTCGAGATCAGCAACCCTTGAAACAAAATCAGCCGTTCTGGTCACCGTCGAAGGCGCATGTGTTGGCCGCGAGGAAGCCGAGTTACCCCCAAGGGGACCGGGATACTTTGAAACTATCAACAGCACAATATCAAACCTCCGAGATCGTGTCCTTGCTTCCAAAGGAATCGAACAAGTCACAAGTGGTTGTGTGAGAATAAGCACCGTCATTGAAGCGTATGGAGATGCAAGTGACAGGTTTCGGTTGACTAAGGCTTTTCTCCGGGCTGCACTTGAGCAACTAGATGAGGGAATCTATTCTTCGATCAATATTATTGCCAAATTTAGGGTCCCTCTTGCTTCAGAAAGCAATGGGATACCTCTCGCAATACGTACAGCTCGCACTGGAGATCATCAGCACCCAACCATCGCAGTTCACAGCACCATGAATCTCGTGCATTCTTCAGCTGCTGCGCACCAAATTCCTCATTTCTCGCTCACAGTACAGGACACGTTACCGTGGACTGCCCTCGATGAGGTTTCCTTGCGAAAGGGAGGATACAGTGAAGTTTTCAAGGTCATGGTCGACTCATCCTGTCTTTTCTGGGGCAGCGGAATGCGTCAACGACAGGGAATGCACTTCGCTGTGAAGAAGCTGACCAGCTCCAAGACAACTGAAGGCAACTTTCTCAATGAAATCAAAATCCTCAACCGCATCAGCTCGCAGAAACATGCGCATCTTATTCAGCTTCTCGCAAGTTATACCCATTCAGTCGGAACTACGGTAAATCGTTATCTGTTATTCCCTTGGGCAGATTGCAACCTCCGTGAACTTTGGCAGACGGAAAGCCACGGGATCCGCAAAGAAAGATCACCAGCACTGCCGGTGGCTTGCGACAGAAAAACAATGCTATGGGCCTTGGAACAGTGTCGAGGGCTTGCCAAGGGACTGCAGACAATTCATTCTGTCCTGAATGCAACACATACTGATGCGGTAAGCTCACAAGAACGCCGGAACAGGCATCTGATGGGTCGACATGGCGATATTAAACCGGAGAATATACTGTGGTTTTCACAGAAGCACAAACCAGATAGCCTTGGGACTCTCGTCATTAGCGACTTTGGCATTAGCAAGTTCCACCAACGGCATGAGTCTCGTGCCAAATACGCATGGCGGAAAGCAAATTCATGCACCTTGACATACCGGGCGCCGGAATACGACACAGTTGGATGGGAAGTCGGCCGTTCATTTGATCTCTGGTCCTTCGGCTGTGTGCTCTTGGAGTTTGCTACCTGGTTGATGGAGGGGTATGATGGATTGGAAATATTTCGAAAGTGGAGGTGAGTGTTTAGAGTGTTTCTGGCTGTATCAACCTGCCCGCTGACATTGTAACAGACACCGCTATGATGGTGACGGCGCATATTTTGTCACAGATTCAGAGACAAGATCTAGACTGAACCCTGCAGTTCACCGGCAGTTCCTGACACTTTTACAAACCCTCTGGGCTGAAGTGAAAGAACTCGACTCGCCGCTCTACAAGGGCTTGTCTGCCTTTATTCTCGTGGCCAGTACCTGTTTTGATCTTGACCATGACAGGCGGCCGTCAGCTGGCGTATTAGCGAATAGACTGGGTGAATTGTATGCTGCGACAAGCATGATGATTGGTTCGTCAGAAAATACAAAGCAGCCACAGAGGAGAGGAGATCACGAAGTCAAATTGCTCGAGTGGCCGATAATTGGACAAGCTGCTGCAGTGGGAGACAATAGTTTATGGCCACACTTCTGGAGGTCTGCACTCTTGCCACTAGAGGTTGCGTCTGCCAGGACAAGAGCGCCAGCAGCAATGGGAGGCTCAAATTCCCCTACAAGATGCATGAGGTGGCTTGTTCGAGGTTGGACACGTCAAGAGATGCGCTGTCACGCCAGGCAAACTGATGAGACCGCAGTCCCAAGTCAACAGATGGCGACCAGCGATTTGCAAAGCCCCATGCGGGCTAAGATGGTGGAAGGAAATTTGGCTATCGAAGAAGCGGCAAAGCTTGATTTGCACCACCTGGTGATGTTTCTTCTGCACTCTAAATCACTCAGCCACAGCAATCACTATCTGCTGAAGTCGCCGACGACAGGCACAGGAACGCAAGAAACTGGGCAACTTTGCGTTCTTTATGAGGAAATTCTATCAAGGCTTTTGCAGCCACAATCCAGCCGAAACGGCCGGATACCGTCGTTACCGTTATCGTCATCGTTAGATACCGCAGTAATTCACCACATTATCACCAATGGTCTGGACCTTCCAACTACACAAACTGCCCGAATGCACATCAATGGGGAGTGTTATTACAGGATGTCTTTCGCCAGTAGAACAAACGTCGGAGCTATGGGAAAGCTGTACATTCGTTCTCGAATGATGTATGACCTGGTTTTAGGTTGGGAATCCAGAAAACTAATGCAGGATCTACAGTTCGAAGTACCTCCCACTGAGGGATATCAAAAATCTGACAAGTGGCACATAACACGAGAGACTTTCAGTCCACTAGGATTGAGTCTATTGCGAGCTACTGGGGACGCGCTTATTATGGCGAGCCTTCTTCGAGCAATTGAGGGGCTAGAGTGGTTTTACATATTGAACCACTTCCCAGGAAATCAGAACGCGTGGAAAACTGAATCTGATCTCTATCGACTTTTTGAACAAGCAGTGGTCGCCTTCGAAGAGCTTTCAGAAGAGATAGAGCGCTCATCTCACTGCTGCAACTTCAAGATTTCTAAGGGGACAGTTGATACCGAATTTGTGGAATGCAGCAATCCGACTGGGTTGCTGATCGACCAGCCCACCTTGCTTGGCAATATTTATTGTGGACAACAATACATGGGTCGAGAAAGTGTGGAGGATTTCTTTGTGTTCTCAATTGTGCTAATAGCAACCGCCGTGCTCCTAGAGCAGAGGTCTCCTGGGCAGGAGGAGGAGGGTAAACATCCAATGACGGGGATACTGGACTTGGAGTCTGAAAATGATGCGTATACTTGGGCCGCACTGAATTGGAAATGAACTGACGCGAGATAATCTGAGCGGGCAGGTGAGGTGTCTAGGTTGTGGTTGGTTTCGCAGGATGATTGTACAGGTTCGAAGAGATTACATGGCGATTCTCTCATGTTGACCTGGCGTGTATTGGCGTTGGTAGGGTGCTAATATTCCCTTTTATATGATATACGAGGAAAAGATAGTAGTGCTTTGCTTCTCTATGGTTACGTATTAGTGGGGATGACAATATGTCTATTGCGGGAGAAATTACGTATGGTTTCTTTTAGACCCGTTTAGAATTGGTTTTTTTGTTTTGGTTGTTGACAACGCCGTGGCTTCTATTTTACAACAGCCGAACCTGACCAGAGTAAAGTATGGTCCTGATAAGGTTCCACATTTTTTTTTTATTTATTTATTTATTTATTTATTTATTTATTTATTTATTTTTATTTTTTTGGTGGGACCTGTATGCCAATGGGAATAGAGTCGATATTTGTCACATGAATGGAGTGGTGATGTATTTGTGGTGTGTGTGGAAAGAAACCACAACAGGATGCTACCTAATCTACATATAAACCGAGTGGCTGTCTGCATGTATCCTGAGCGCCGCACCATGCGTGTATGGGTATTTGGTAGGCGTTCCGACAGAGAGTTGCAAAACTGGAGGCTTTGGTGGTTTTATCAGCTTCAGGACTCACAAGCTCGGATATACCCTCAGCGGAATGGAGAATTTCTGATGTGCGATGCCGCGCAGTTGGTGGTGATTGTGGGGGTTTTGTCTGGGATAATAATGGCGTAGTTTCAGACTCCATGCGGTTCTCATCATAACCGGTCTTTTCGGCAATCTTTAGGCTTTGGCTGGAAGAGACGGAGGATGAAGAGACAGAGCTGGTTCCAAAGTCCTCTTCGTCCGCTTTCGTGGCAGTTTTGACAAGGGATGCAAAAGCTCGCCGATAAGGCTTGGTTGTAAGAAGAATGGCGTCGAATGGAAAGCTTTTCATGCGTTTTGAGCTAAGTTGCGATGACTGGGAGTGGGACTCGGAAAAGCCGCTGAATATCCTGGCTGAGAGGGATGAAGGTGCTCGTTTGAAGTCAGACACATTCTGCGGCGGCAGTGTTCCAGTTCTTCCGCTGCTCTGGTGTCTTTTCATGTCATGTTAGCATACGCTCCCGCCCGGCAGAGTAAAGGACATATTATTTACAGTTGAGCCACACTCAGGAAAAAATTCAAGACCTCTTTATCAGACCCTAATAGCCCCTCCAGCTCTTTGATTTTTCTGGCATGGCGGAGATGTAGCAGTTTTGCCTTCCTCGACGACTCTTGGGCCTTTTCTCTGACCGACTCGACGTAGGCTTGGATTTGGGAAACGACTTGGGTTATCGATGCGGCAAGGTCGACCAGATGCGGCGCAAAGGAAACTGGAAATGTATCGGGGGAGCGACGAAGAATTGAACAGATCTCTTGGACGGCCACCTCGGTGGCTGCTGTTTGTCGTGCTATGCGGCCGAGGCTCTCAAGCGCACCGCTGTATTGTCTGCGAAGCTCTCGTATTTTGCGAAGCGATCGAAGCAAAACATCTAGGATACCGACCGGCCCCGCCACCGCGGATAAGGGATCCATATTGCTAGCGAGAAGATTGTGTGAGTAAAGGGAGAATGGTGACTGCTGTCTTGTGGAAAATGGTTTCCCGAACCATCTATTACTTGGAGTGGATAACCGGGGGTTAATATTTCCAAATCTACACAGGAAAGGATCTACGGCTATAGATGCCTGCCTGACTCCCTATGAATGAAACAATCACCTGGCCAAGAAGTAAGCCTTGATGAATCATTGAATACCTACCTACTTGTAAGTTGTCGGCCGCCATAACGTAGTCGGCGGGGGCGGTTTGTGAGCCCCAAAAAGCAGTACCTCCCAGCCAAGTCCGAGGGGTAGATACGAGCTGACGGCTATGATTGGTAGGAATTGTGAGTAACCGGCAGCAGAGCTGGATATCATTTTGTGTATTGTTTGTGTGCACTTGTTTTTTTTTTCAATAGGCTCTATCTCACACCATACCTTCTATTCGTCCTTCTTCAAGTGACGAGTGCCGCTTCGGGTTGGGAGTTTCCGCTCGCTCCTTGAGATTTGTACGGCCCAAGGAGGTGGGGACGCGCAATCGCTTATGAATCATCCAAACCTGTGCGGCGTCAAGTCTTTTTAGACCACACACAGCGCAAGAAATTTCCTTTTTCGAAATCTGGCTTGTGCGCCCACCTATGTATTTACTTTTGTCCCACAACCAAGCCACCGCCCTCTATTCTGATTTCCAGAGGAAGCAGACAGACCTCGAGCACCAACTAGCCGACATCAGTCTCCGATTCCACTCGCCCCAGACCGCAAACACTGCCAGCAGGAAGCAAGAGGAGACCCTTTGATCCGAGGTCGAATCTCTCCGTCGCGACAGCTATGCCTCGGCGGGACTTATCAGCGGGCTTCAGCTTCAAGCCGGACAATAAAAAGTCCTCCAACCAAGATCTCCGCAAGCAGCTCGAAAGCGAACGCCTGACTGTCGAGAAGCTACGCCAAGAGCTTCAAACCGCAGTGTTTTTGCTGAAAATATTGGTTATGAGTGAATTGCTTAATCGATTGAAGGCCTTTGTCAAGCAACGAGTCCGATGCACCGCTTTCGCGCCCTAGATATGAATCGACGCCGCCAACTACTGACAGGGAAAAGAGTCATTGGATTGCTTAACTGTTTTGAGCGAGAGATGGGCGCGGGAGGCGCTATATATACATTGGGGAATAGGTTGTGGGTCGAATATGCAACAGAGTCACGCCTGTGTTTCAACACCAACAGCATGTGACAAGGGCCCAGACCTCTGCCATGTTGGGCCGGTACATCGAGGTCTTGGAGCCGATTGACGAGGAGGCAGAGCGTGCCGCCATCGGGGAAGCGGAACGTGCGGAACGTGAGGCAGACGAACACTGGGAGCCGTACATGGAACTTTACGATTGAGTTATGGCTTGACTTTGACTGATTATTTGACTAACTACCCCTATTTCTACTTTGTGATGGCCGCAATTGACGATAGACCGCTAGAAATAAACCGGCAATAACTTTGTAGGGACGAAGCCAAAGTCAGGGAGAGGGGTTCGCTCCACCTTTCACGGCCGAAGCTTGCGCGCAACGTGTAAGTTCTAGTTCATCTCTGGCTCTAAGCACATAGGCATTTGTGACAAGGGGACTGCCGGGTAATTAGGGGACTGTCTGCTTTGAACTTGTAGGTCAATTCAATGAAATAATCTGGTATGGCCTCAAGGTCCTTGCTTCCTCCATCTTGGTTGGAGTTGCAAGGCCTTCTTATAGCCTCAGAACCTCCGGGTGTTCCTCGGAGACCTTCAGTCTCCTAATGACCTTCGGGCATCTTGTCTCGGGGACCTGTCTCGTTCTTCCACCATTAAGAATACATGCTTCCAGTCTTGGGGTCTCAGTTCTAACTATCCAGCAGGTCCTTCCCAAGTCTCTGATCCAACCATCATTCAAAGTGCTGTCTTTTGTCGGCGACCATCCTCCGATGATCAGCCTAGAACTTCTCGGTACACTCGATTATCTTGTAGACTGGGCTGGCGTAGACTGAACTGGACTGGACAGTGTTGGACTGTGCTTGACTGTGACAGCGTCACACTGACCCTGTTAAGTTGCCTGACTGCCAAAGCCTCCCGGCCCACGTGACCTTCGTTTCACAGCATCATGTCCATCACAAATCAAATCACCCAGCTCTCAGCCAATAGCAACGCTCCCTGCGTTCTAACACCTCCCAACCAACCAAGGCACAGCTGGCCTGAGTCACAGAGATTGAGCAGGACGGAACGGGAACCTCGCACAATCCCTCATAAACTCTCTGTTTCTTTCCCAACCTTTTCTCTTCTTCTCACCAGCATCCTGCACGCACGGCACCGTCAACCCCAATCGACAAAAATGGCGCCGCTCAACCAAGCTGAGGAAGACGCGATCTCTGCTAGTATCTTGCAAGAGATGTCCGAGACTCCATACGCCTGCTCCTCGCTAACTCAGCTAACCGGTGGGACCGCTAATTTTGTCTACCGTGGCATCTTGGCTCGACCCTTGCCCTCCGACGATGGAACCATAGTCAAAAGCGTCATCATCAAACACTCCACAGACTTCGTCGCCATCAATCGGGATTTCCCGCTCGATGTCACACGTTGTGTAATTACGACCCTCGCACCCTCTCCCCTACCCTTTGACATGGCAGTGCATCGCTCAAGTTTTTTTTTATTTTGGGACTTTGGGAAGATGTGCTGATCCTTTTGTGTTCCTTCAGACATTCGAAGAGTGCATGCTTGACGCCGTTGCCGGTTATTCGCCCCCAAGTACCGCAGCCGCCGTAATCAAGACACCGCAACTTTACCTATTCAATCGACAGACAAACACGCAGGTTCTCCAAGACTTCCCCGACACTAATGATTTCAAGTCGGTGTTCTTCTTGTCCAATGTCGGCGATCTTCTTCCCGGTTCCAGCGCGGCGGTTGTTGGCCATCACTTGGGGTCTTGGCTTCGGTCCTTTCATACGTGGGCTTCAGCGCCGCAGCAAGATGGCATGCGGGTTGCGATTGGACAGAATCGCACGATGCGTGACCTCAAGCGCATGATCACCTACGATGGCTTTCTCACGGTCCTAGAAAACTACCCAGAACTTTTGGTGGGCTACAAGGAGACCCTGGCAACCATCCGTGATGCTATGGCAAAGGAGTTCGAAAAACCGCCGGTGTATGAAGACAAAGACTGGGGAGTCATACATGGGGATTACTAGTCGGGGAAGTAAGTCTTGTCCCTTTATCTGCATGCATCACGTTGAACTGGTTCTCGTGTCTGACTTTCGGCAATCAAGCGTCCTCCTTCCAAATACTCCGTGGCAAGAGCCAGGTGCCGGAACCAACAAACTCTTCATCATTGACTGGGAGTTTGCTCAATACGGCCACAGAGCTTACGATCTCGGCCAAATGATTGGCGACCTGTATGAACGGAAGATATTCAACGATATTGACATTGCCATGCTCGCCATGCAGGGAGTCATGGAAGGCTACGGCGAGCTGAGCGACGAGATGGCCTTTCGGGTTGCTATTCATGCAGGCGTCCACTTGGTGGGCTGGTACAACAGACGGCCCCGAACAGGTCCCCTAATGGCTCCCCCAAAAGCAATTGTGGCCGGGTTGACGATTGGGAGGGACCTCATTCTAAAGGGATGGGCAAAAGATAGAAAGTTCTTCGAGAATAGTGTGCTGGCGTCTTTATTCGCCGCAAAATAGACGAAAGAGCGGAATTCGAGTCGCTGGACGAACTCGAACGGGAGGACGCTCTCGAACACCGGCGCCGACAGTTGGGAAACGGCTTAGGGCCCTTCGGGGGGCCCGCCAACCTTTAAACCCGCGAGAACGACAAACAATTTCCAAACGAAAACATCATCGGAAAATATGGGACGAGGACCCCATTGCAACAAGCGAAGTTGCAGCAGCACAAGGCGGTAGTAAGGACAACAGACTTACGCGTCGCGGCGCACTGGAAGCAGTATCAAGCGTTGGCATTAGACATCGTGACCCAATTGTGGGATCCATCCCATTCCCGGATCGCGCCCCACTCAATTAATTGCTCACGGACTGATTCCATTTTTAAATATGAAGAAATTTGGTATAGAATTGACTGAGTTGCGTCGAGTTGAAGTGGGTGGATCCCATCATTGGGTCACGACGTCTAGTGGATTCTGGAGCACGGGTCAACTTGATTTCACCCAAGTTTGTCGCTCAGGTCAGGATTCCATGGAGACCAAAGAAGGAGTCAGTCATCGTTAAAGGACCCTTCGAGACTCAAGCTGTAAGGCGGGAAACGATCCCCCTGGATATTACAGTTGAGGGAAAGACTACATCGGTAATTCGCGACGAATATGAATCTCACACAAGTCTCAAATGAGTTAGCTAGTCCCGCCGCTTTAATCAGGCCTGCTCAGGACGGCTCAGGGCCGGCTCCCTTATGCTCAGCCCACGCTCAGGTCTGGAGCACGTAATCCTCCGATGCCGCAGGGCTCCTCAAGGACAGCAAGTTTAGGCAACATCTCTCCGTAGAAGGAGCCAGAAAAAACCCCACGAGGAAAGAATCTGTTGGGCTCCACACGGTCCTAGAACGAATGTCTTTACGGTGAGGTTTCTTCTATATAAGGGGCCATTTCTGGCTTCTATCGACTTTCCTTTGCTCATTCTCTCCCATCATATTCACAGGATCACTTCTACCTACACATTAAATTTTACGCTCCCTCCTTTCTGCATATTCTCTTCACTATCTGCACGTCCACAGAGCCTTTGCGTAATGGGGAAGGCAAGGAGTGCAGAGGAGCACTTCCGCCGAGCAAGGGAGAGAGGCTCAGAAAAAGTGACTTTAGGAATCAACGGCCCAAGACCAGGCTCACCAAACCCCACAGAGCACACACAATGATTGAGTTACAATCATTCAATACCTACATGGTATCTAGCCACAACCACCGCAACCAAGTACCTACCACATCTCAGCCACCACATCATGACTCGCAAGCACACGAAACAAAGCTCATTCACTGACCAGGTGCCGTGTGCCGATACCATATGGTGACATCTAAAGTTATCACGGTCGCTTGGGTAACCGGAGACTTTACCGGCCGTCAGAGGCGTGCAACGATCAGAGCGACCGAGTCAGATAAGGGGCCAAGATAGGGGTTCAATGGGTGGGCTGCTGATCTCTGCCCTTCTACTATTTGGACGGGCACACGAATCTCTACTTGAATACTGTGGGACTCGGAGACTTCTGCTGCTCCCGACCGCCTTCTCCTTGTGCGTGCAGCACCCAGAGGGTGCCCCCTTGGCAACCTCGCTTGTTGACTTCCTCCCGCTAGCCCCTCACTTGGCCCCAACCCCTGGGATCACCTCTGCGCCTGACACCGGTGAACCATCTCCTGCGGCTTTGGTTTTAAGTAGGCAAGAGCAGAGTCAGAGGCCCAGTATCCAGAGTCGGCCGTTATACCGTAGACATATCAATCAGTACTGAATTGGAGCGGAAACACCACTCCTAAAACCAACCACATCACTCATCTTCTTCTTAATAACCTACGGCCATGTAGGTATACATACAGTGGACCGAAAACCCAAGAAAAAGACTGCCAAGACCACCTGATGAGACAAGAAAAGCAGGTGCATTCTGTCATGTCAACAAAGCCAGCCTCCTGAGCCAGACCCCGTTTTTTCGCCATTCCCCAGTTCGGTACTCTTCAGTACTCCCGCCGGGGGTTAACGAAATCCTATCCCTTTCACGAGAGGCTCCACCTCATCTTCGAAGCCAAACCCAACGCGCGTTAGTTCTTGCCCATCCCCCTCGTCGTCTGAGCACTCAGCCCCATGTTGTTCTTTAATAAGCCCAAACCTCAATTTCATATCGGTCACCCTCTTGCTGTGTGGCATAGCACCCGTAGAGTCCCCTGGAGTACGTATAAGCGTATCTAAGCTCGGGTTTCTCGTCGTAAATAAGAATGCTAGGAATCCAATCTCGTGGCTGACTCCGTTCCTGAATAGTGAATGCATCCCTACTATAACCGCCACTAACGCCAGGGTGCTTAAAACGGCATAGGTGACGATTAAGATTTTGGCGCCGTATAAGTAGACATTAGCAGAGGAAGTTATCGTAACAGCTGCTATAGTCGAGTTGGATAAGACCCTCCCGGCGCTGAACAGACTTAGCGTTAGATTGCGTGAGAGTTCTTCTATTAGCTCCCCGACAGTTTTCCCGCGAGCGAGTGCTCTGATCTCCGGAATGAGTTCTTGTTCTGATAGTCCAGGCATACGCCTGTTTGGGACGGGATTCAGGTTAAGAGCGCCAAAGAGAGCCGATTCGGGGATACGTGAACGGAAGAGTATCATCTCTGATTCCATGGACCCTGCCATGATTGCTCCGGTCAGGAATGTAGATATAACGTTAGCTGTGGCGAAATAGCTGCCGTAAAGGTCCTCTTCCGTCCAGGTAAAGTCGTAATCAGGATCGACTCGCTGTACTTGTTCAGAGACTGAATAACGAAACCTAACCGAATATTCGGTATCGGTTAGAATGCAATCATAGGTTGTCGAATTATCCAGCCAAACCCATAGCCGGCCGTAGTTTTCTAGGGTCCGAGAACTCCGAGTCCCGTCGGTATCACTATTATTTAGCGAAGATATCAAGGTATTTGATATGTAGTTATGCGTGACGTTTTTGGGGAATGCTGGATGAAACCCGAAGATTCCCTCGCAGAGGGGATAGTGCGCGGTTATATTGAGCTCATCGAGGATGGAATTAGTGAAGTCCGATTTCAATACGATACAGTTCAGTGCAAAGTCGATGAAGGCTTGTTGTATTATTGGGTCTGAAAGCGGCCTATTACGAAGTCCGGCTTCTTCAACCAGTGTGAGTATTCGTGACGTGGGCGCGAACGCAAGCCAGGCGATTCCGGTGTCGAATGCCCACATATCTCCGGTGTTGTCTAGGCCGGGTACCGCATGATGAATACCAGTCCTAACAAAAAAACTGGCATTGGCCACCCCAGAGATGGCTTCATGGATAAGGGGGCTTGCAGGGCGACAACGGAGCGAAGGGCCCCGGAACGTAAGTTGATATGTCGAGTTTAAGCCGGGAGCGAGAGCTTTCATTGGAAGTATTTGGGCCGATGTTGCCGTGGAAGAGAGGATCCGGTACATATAAGGAGTGATACCGTTATTGGAAGCCTCGTTTTCCAATTTCCTGACGCTCAGGTTCCAATTATATAGCGGTTCGACAATAGAGAAGTTGGTCGAGGGGACTGTCATATTTAAGGGGTCAGATGGGCTCGGCCGGATGACTGTCAGGGTTGCTGGTGTGATTAATGCCGAAAGGGGCATAAGCCATTTGAGAACTCGGAGGCCGACAGTGACCGCTACCTTAGCTTTCCTAAGAAGTTCGAATTTGAAACAACTCCATATGGTTCCATCGGCTGCGAATATGGCATCTAAGCCCCCAATACTGATAGGCTTTTCGCGAACTGCTAGCCAGACAGCTTGTTGAAAGGCTACGTCAATCGCCACGATAAAAAAGGAGTGTGTGAGAAAGGCAAGTGCCGTCCCAAACCGAATCTTCCTATTCATCATTTAGTAACGACCACTTTCAGGGGTGATTTGTAGGTAAATTTTTCCAGGCAGGTGGAAGAGAGTTAAGAAAAAGAAGCTGTAAAAACCCAGACTTCCAAACAAGTTCTCGCAATGACCAAACGTCAGAAAGTAAATTTCTTAAACATACCATTCCTGGCCATACCGCATGGCATGCAGATCCCATTGGGAAAAAGTTTCCACCACCTCCTTCTTATCTAAACTTTTATAAAAGCAATGGTGTCCAATAGCGGTGATCAATCCAGCAAGAAAGAAGGTCACCATCATCATGGGGGCTTTCCAGTGTATTCCCAATTTCACTCCCTTTAGCGTTTCCATATTTTGCGATGTGGGCTGCAATGGCTGTTGACTCAGACTTTGTAAAAGAAAGACATCATGATTTGGATGTGTTCACTGCAAGAGCTCGGCGGTTATATATCAAGTATCTTAGCGCTCTGCCCGCGCGTGGCGTCCCAAGATGGTGTGTGCTAGTGGTTTCTGGGAGTGATACGAGTATGTAATTATGTCGTAGCAATGCGGCGCAGCGCCATCAAGATGAAGTCCTACACCACAACGTCTGCGTACGGCCACCGCAGAGCCTCGAAGGTTACTTACTGTCACGCGCGGTTAAATCACCTTTGCAACCCATTGGTTGGAAAGACGCGACCCAATTGGTTGCATAATGAGTGGCCGACCCGCAGTGGCCGGTACGCCCTTGTTGTGCGGGCAGATAGATTGTGGGCTTCACGAACCGGGCTTTGCCCAGCGCCTCTTTCTCTGCTGAAACAGATGGTTATCAGTGATGTATCGTATGTAGAGGGTAGTATCTGACGGAGGGAAAGATGGGTGAAAATATACACGATGACTGACAGACTGTGGGCGCTTAAATGCTCCAGCCCCTGTTTTACTCTATACACAGTGGTGTAGAAATATCACCTTTCGAGGAAAATTTACTTCAGTATTCGGCGAGATGTCCTCCAAAATCGCAGCACATTTCCCCAGGATCATGACATTTTGAGTGTAATTTCTTTTGTTATCGAGAAATATCGGTGCTTTTTCCCAGTTTCCACTCGTTAAGGATTGAAAGGAGCATTGAAATACGGCCTTGTGGGAAATATTACCAATCATGTTCTTATGCAATCTCGTGCAAGTGCAATTGGCTGCTGCCGGTCACGTCACTGTGTTACCTGCTGAATACTGAAGTCAATTTTTGCCTGAAGGGGATAGATATTATATACTACCGTGTATTTGGCGAGATAAGGATGGAGGATTTAAGCGCCTGCAGTCAGAGCCTTGTGTCGAAAGACGTGACCATTCGCCGGTTACGGCATGCGCCTCAATGCGCAGAGTGTTACACGGATATAACCTTTGGCATCTATTGGCCCTGACAAAGGGCTAAAGTGGAAGCATTCCTGTTCAGACAGATTGTTTATTTTCATCTACGAATAGGCTATGGCCTTTAGCCCCGACTATTATTAGTCTCCCCCTTCTTCAGGCTATTAAGGATGGTTGCGGGTTTCACGGGGTCCGTGTGTTAGAGATGACTGGCTGATGCGCGTTGTTGCAATGGGGGCCAACGTTGCAAAGCTCCGAGAGGCTGATGCTTTGCGGCGTTCTTATCTATGCCATGTTGACAATTTTAGGAACACTGACATCCCCACATACGCCCAGCTTATATGAGACTCGGCAAGCGATTGGAGATTAATCACCCACACCTGTATCACAACAGATGTTTGGGTAGCACATGGCCGCATATGCAACCCTTTTTTGTTGCAACCTGCACCGAGGTATGGGTACAGACTGTAAGGCAGTACGCCTACTGGGTATTGACAGAGGGATCGAAGGTCGTGACAAGCGCCTTAGACAGTATATTACTATCAATAATAGGGTATTTTAACAAAGAGCTATTATAAATAGATTATAGATAATGAATATAGTATTACTTGCTTAAGGAACCAAGATCCTTAGGACGGAGAGTACCCGGCACTCTCCCTACTTATAAGAAACTATCTATATATATTATTCTAAATATCTTATACCTTGCTTAATATACTTAGTATGCTCAGTGACTAAAGTCGTCTAAGCACACTAAGCATACTGAGCACCTTCTTATACTCAGTATACTTAGTGGTCTAGACTAATGAGCGTCACTAAGCATATCGAGCATACTAACGCTCTTTTAATTAATAATATAGGACTTTGGCGGATCTTCTCATCCCTAGCCTAATGATTGATCTTGTTTATATAGGGCCGTCCTACGGCCCGTACACGGGGTATATTACGCCTAATGTATAATACGATTCCCCACCGGTCAGCACGGGACGCAGTGCGCACCGTGTGTCCTTGATTCGTGACACCTTTTGGTAGGCCCTCGGGATCGTTTCCTTTACTCGTCGATCCCCTCCATTGTCTCTGGATCATTACAATGATCCAACTATCCATCGAGCAACTACCTGAGCAACCTGCCGCTCTACCTGAGCAGTGACTGAGCCAGGCCGAGCGGGCTGAGCCGCCGGCCGATCACGGAGAAGCATGTTCTTCGTCCGGCTGTAATGGGAATTGCTAGACGGGCATTCAAACCCCCATGTTATATTGGGGCATTCAAACGGGTCCATGCTCCTGAATACTGGCTTGAACAACGACGCAGTAACAAAGATAACAACAGCCATACTGCCAGCCATTTGCACCAAGATCACACACTTTCCCAAACCAAAAAAATACGATTTAATACTATGGTGCTACCTCAAGAAAACCTGACAGAACTGACAGGAGTATCGATAATGTACCGCGCTCCAGGGTACTCCGACGCCATGTAGATTCTTCCTCCGTTTCTTTTGTCGTAGCTTAGATCCTCGGGACCTCTGGGATAGAAAGCATTATTCTCATAGGCAGCGTTCCCCGGTTTCCAGCCATACAAGTCGCCGGCGCCGTTGGCACCATTGCTGCGCGAAATGTAAAACTTGCCATCGGCCGACACGGCGCCCTGCATCCTCACAATGTTGACACAATACGCCCACGTGGCTTGAGTAGTTTTGCCGTCCGACCCGGCCTTGAGCTTCCGTGTAGTGTAATCCAACGGCCAGCGGACGAAGCGGATGGGAACGGTAGTGTTGGGCTGGTACTCTCCGACCACGAGAGAGTCGGGCGAGGTAGTCCGGTCAAGAGAGATAAAGGAGAACCGGAAGGGGAAGGACGGTGTCCATTTGAACCATCTGCCAGCCTCGATGTTAGTTATCGTTTGAAATTCGACAAGCGTGAGAGGCAGAGAAGACAGACCTGATTTGTGGAATGACGTATTTGTATCCGGCCGCCGTATAGGTCCCATTGCCGGTCTTCCCAACGCCATCACCCGTGGTTCCGACGCGCCACACGTTGGTCAGGTCAAATGCCCTGATGCCGTTGCGGGTGTCAACGACAAACAGAATGTCACCGTACCAGAGAATGCCTCCGGCGTGGACGGGGACCTCGCTGAAATCGTCGGCCGCATGAGGGTATACGAGCAGGGCGTGCCTGTACTGATCGCCATTGCCCCTGTCGACGAATGTGACCCGGACGCTCTTGTTGTCGTCGCGGTGCCAGCTGACAACCCATGCGTTTTTCCCTTGGTATGTCCCCACGTCCAGAGCGTCCGCAGTGGAGGAGATGCCTTGGGGTAGCCACTTTTTGGTGTTCTCGTCGCCGTCTTCCCAGACCTTGCGGCCCGCACTGTTGGTGGTGAGTTTATGGTTCACGTCTCCGAGCAGCTGGGAGATGGTGAGTTTCCGGCCCTGAGCGGCAAAGATAGCGGAGAGCGAGGAGACATTGGGGCTGTCGGGTTGCGCGACGAGCACGAAGTCAGAAGCGGTGAGCTGCTTGTTGGAAGTATTGCACTTGGTAGGGTCTACTGCCCAGGTGGGAAGCAGAAGAAGGGGAAGGATGAGAAGAGATTTCATCTTGATGTTTTGGGGGCAATTAGATGGTGAAGAATCTGCTGCTCAAAGTTCTGGTCTTGGGCCATTTATGGGCGGCATCTGGGGTAGCAGAGCCGCCATTGCGTTGACAAATGAGAGGGCCGCGAATGTGGAAGCGGATGCCGAGAAAGGAAGCCGAATGGTGCTGACGATCACCCACCACGACGTAAGAATGGGGCAAACGGACAGACAGCTGACCCGACAGCCTCATCCGCTATGGGCTTGCAGTGCTACGACGCGATGGTTGGTGGGTGTGGGGTAATTGGTGGCAGTGTTCACCGTTGGTAACCAATACACCTACACCGAGAGCCTTTGCACCTGCCTGACTGGGGCAGCCGGTGAGAGAGTTTAATGCAACGTCGTAATTTTTCTCTCGCAGCCGCAGAAATTTGGAAAAGTTTGGGTCGGTCGGGCATGGAAGCTTTCAACTCTCCGGTGAACTAGGGTTGCGATGGAAGTGCTTGAAGTTGAGCATCAAATTGGAACGAGTTGACATGATCTTGCGCTGCTGCCTGTATTCATTTGTTGAAATAGTAGCCGCAGTTTGAGGAGTTGCCAAGATCGATTGCGGCGAGGAGCTTCAAGCGGCATTGGAATTTTCAATTCAATTCCTTTGGTGCTCTGCCGCACAATTACATGCAGTGTTCTATTTGAATCGTCTTTTCGCCTGCATCCCAGTGTTTACCACGGCCCACATCGTTGATGTTTACGGGTAAGCGGTAGACCAAGTCGGACCACAGGGTGTTGGTACATACAACCAAGGGCGTCTTCATCCCCCGCTGCGTGTCGCCGACATAACCGGATCTGGCTCACATTCCATAGGGTTGCCGCCAGCGCTGCTGGTGCTGAACCAAGCCAGTTGAGCACGGCGCGAGGACACGATGGCTTGAGAAAGAGCACAGGCTCGAGACATATGTAACCGAAGTCGTAGATTGTGGCATTATTGATCTCGCCCATCGGACCTGGCAGAGTGAGGGCGCCATTGAGGATAGATAACACCACCCCACTGCAGGTGTCGAACTGGCCTGTATAGACGGCATCTCAGGAAGATGCTAGCGCCAGGAATGCGTGTCTGTTTGGTTATTTAGTATTGGAGAGCCTGTCCCAGTGGCCCGTGGCGGCGGCTGTGCACCAAGTGCTCACCCTTTCACGGTCCTATCTTGAGTTAGTGCCGGATATCTTTTAGGAGATATCGGCAGAGTTGATGCCTTGCGAGCGAGGTCCTGAGGATCATATTCCACCATCCAAGATTCGCGGTCGGCTTGATCGGGTCTCGAATGTCGGCATACTCAATGTTCTGTAAAGGTAAGGGCACATAAAACCGTCTAGGCTGGGTCTAGCTGATGCTTTGCTTCGAAGTGTAGTTCCCGTTAGAAGCTCACCGTCAATAATGGAAAGAAGTGCATGTCTACTAGTACTCCATGTCGTACAACCTTAAACATTGCTGCCAGTTCAGATTGCCAATTTTGATTCCCACGTATCCAATTCGTCCTCGCCCAATCACCCAGACCACATCATAACCATATCCAGCGCTTTCTCAATCACACACACAATTGCATGTCCCCAGGATCGTAAATCCAAATACCACGCACTGTTTAATCATCGAGTCAGTAATTAAGCCAGGCACTTTTTGAAGAGAAGCTTTTGGGAAGGGGAGAGCTGGCATACGCGTGATTTGCTACAATGTTCGCCCGTCCCGCCGCCTGCGCAATAGGAAGGACACTTGTTTTGGCTGACGATGCATTGATATAAAACGACCGCGGATGCTGGTTCTGGTGCCGGCGCCGGCATTGCAAGTGCGGGCAGGAGGGCGGTGAGGTGGAGGATGAATGCTGAGGATTTCATTTTGTACAAAGTACCAAATTGCGAATTGGTTATGAGTCGAAGAAGGGGAAAGCAGGAAGAATGGTGCCATTGAAGAGTTGTAATGATGGTCTTATAGTCAGAAACTAGGTGTGATTCCTCGACGAAAGAGGAAAGTCTCTCAGTGTAAGCAAAAAGGGGTCAACTCCAAGATTTCCCCGTGCTGACTGAGAGGGCTCCCATTTACCCGGCTTATTTTTCAGCTCCTGAATATTTCACGTTTCTGCAAGCAAGCAAAGCAAACCGCATTTTTAACGTGCACCTTCCATCCCAGCTTGGTATGCACTCTGAGTCCTTTCATCAGTTTTGAGATCAAGAACTTCAACCACTTTTGCGCCCACAGGGAGGCGTTACAGAATAATGCTCACTGGAGGTGTCAAGCACGCATTCAAGTTGAAATAAAATGTAGCTATGCCAAGCTGGACACCCCCAAATTCCAATGACACCCGAACCCCACTATCAGCGACGAACCACCACCACCTTTCATCCGTGAATCTGCCCACATACCTATCCTTCAATGATTTCCCTAGCACGCTGGTGGAACAGACTTCAATTGACTCCTAAAGCCGTATTTATTTACCCCTTTTCCATCGAGGGTTTCCCACTCCAAAAGTGACGTCACCACTCATTCTCCCAACAACTCTTCAACCATCGTCACTACCCCCCATTTTTTCTCTCTGGCAACCCTCAATTTTCCATAATGATCCCCAACATCCCCGCTCCGCTCCTGGCAGCCCTCGGCTCCCTCCCGCCCTCATCCTCCAAACTAATCTCCCACTCCACCTCCTCCGGCCACGGCGTAGCGGGCACGTACAAACTCATCTCAACCAAAGATGGCCAGTCCCTCACCTTCTTCATCAAGACGGGCTCCACCGTCGCGTCGGAACTCATGTTCAAGGGCGAATACCACTCCCTGAACGCCATCCACTCGGCGGTGCCAAACTTTTGCCCGAAAGCGCACGCGCACGGCTCGTTGGGACCCAGCACGGGAAGCATGTCCGGGAATTACTTTCTCGCTACGGACTTTTTAGAACTTGACGCTTCTTCGGGGTCAGAAGGGAGCGGTATGAGTTTCGCTCAAAAGTTGGCGAGATTGCACACTACGCCTGCACCGCTGGTCGGTGGGAAGAAGATGTTTGGGTTCCCCGTTCCGACGTGCTGCGGCGCGACGGTGCAGGATAACACCTGGAAGGAGCGGTGGGATGAGTTTTATGCGGATAACAGGCTGAGAGGGATATTGAAGGAGTGTTTGAGAAAGAATGGTGGTGGGGGGAAGGACGAGGAGCTGACCGGGATGGTTGAGTTTACTGCGGGAAAAGTGGTGCCGAGGCTGCTTGGCGGGATGGTGATTGAGCCCGTGGTTGTGCATGGGGATTTGTGGAGCGGGAATAGAGGGAGGGGAAGGATTTTGGGGCCGGGACGGGGGCATGGGATCGAGGAGGTGGTGTATGATGCTGCTTGTGTTTATGGGCACAGTGAGTACGAACTGGGGATCATGAGGATGTTTGGTGGGTTTGGGAGTTCCTTCTGGAAGGAGTACGAGAGGTTGGTGCCGAAGGCTGAGCCGGTGGGCGAGTGGGAGGATAGGGTGAGGTTGTATGAGCTGTGAGTGCCGGTTTCGTCTGTGACCAAGGATTGATGTACGAGAAGATTACTGATGACACTTTGAGTGCAGGTACCATCATCTCAATCACTATGCGCTCTTCGGAGGGAGTTACAGGAATAGCGCCATGTCTATCATGCGGAAGCTGAACTCGAAGTATTCGTAATACATTTCTGAGTTCTGAACGTTTTGCAGTTTGGAATATAAGTATTATGCGAGGTTCCTTGGTTTTATGCTGCTCTGAAACCCGCAACCGTTGAAGTGCAGCTCGAGTGGTTGGACTGGCACTGCAGGCAGCGCAAGGCGGCCTTGGAGAGGGTCTTGGCAGTGAACTTCAACGGTTGGCGAAATTCCA
The DNA here is from genome assembly GCA_033297175.1 of Cladorrhinum sp. PSN332. NCBI lineage: Eukaryota > Fungi > Ascomycota > Sordariomycetes > Sordariales > Podosporaceae > Cladorrhinum > Cladorrhinum sp. PSN332. Next base: position 261,177 of record MU858838.1, on the reverse strand, counting down.
GGTGCTGCTCACAGGAAATGTGAAGTTGTACGATAAAAAGACCAGATGATGCAGAAGCTTTCTTTTTAGACGGAGTTTAGTTTTTCATGGCAGTAATAATAATTTGAGACATCACTCCAGCTCCAGCACCGCCGAATATCTATTGGCTTCCTGCATCTGTTGCCAAGAAAAATAGATGGCCATGCGGATTCAGCCACGCCTTCGTGCTCCCCGGAGGGCCATGCCCCTTCATTGAAACTGCTCGCGGCGCAGGGTGGCGACCCATGGCCCGGTCTGCAGATGGAACACTTCTCCTGGGCAAACAAGTTGGTTTTCTCATGCTCTCTCCCTTGACTCACACTCGATTCGCGTCCTGGCGTCTAATCTCGTAAATGGGCGGTCCATGCTGGGCAATGTTCCATTCTCCGACCCTCCAGGAAGTCCAAGTCGTGGAGCAAGATCGTTAACTCAATTGCGAGAGGCACCTCATCAGCTATACTGGGCATCAGGCGAGTAACGCGTTATACCCAGCGCCTTATCTACGAGTCTTGTGTATATGTCAAAAACAAGGCATAAAAATTGCACAAAGGCCACACACGCGATGGATTCGAACCCATGGCTTCCAGTGCGCCGTAGCTGGCAGGAACCAAAAGTTGAAGCACTAAGCCACCACAACTACGCAAGCAAGGCAGACTTGATAGTTATATGTAACTATGGCTCTCTGGCCGCAAGTCATAGGGCCAAGGAAAACACACAGAGTTCACACAGGCAATACAATCACACAATGAGTGCAGTGTTTCTGACAGTATATACAGGCTAGCACTTTTAACGTGACCGACCCCAAAAAAACTAACAATTTGTCCTTTTATGTCCGATATTCAGGTAGGAAAGACTTGAACTTATCCCAACTTGGTATGCCTGTCTCAATATCCGACAAAGGCGCCAAAATAGGTAATGTACTTCGTCCCGAACCGGGGCCAAGGGTGTCCTCGCCATCATAGAGTAGGTAGGTAGCTAAGTATACGACCCTCAATGGATACCCGACCGCGCAAAAGTCATTCTCCGTGGGGTCTCTCTCGCCTATCGAATCTTCGCCATCTGTCGACGGCGCCCCAGGCAATCTTCAGCGTAAGAATTGCTCACTAAAGCCCTTGTCGTAGCGAACCTAGTCTCGGTCGCTGCCTCCCTCGATCACATGGTTACGCGAAACTCGACTTCCTCGGACTGCTCCCCATAGAGTAAGTCTCTATGCCTGACCCAATGGAAGAGACATGACCCGCACGCGCTACGGACACCGAAGGTGTTTAGCTCAATCAGCTCGCAGCGGTTCTGCGCTTCGTCGAAGAAGATATCAAAGGTGAATCCCTGCCGGCGCAACAAGTCATCCATGGCGTCATCGGCGTGGATGTCTCTGATAATCTCGGCGTGAATCTTTCTGATCCCAGAAAAGACGGTGCGCGCCACCGCGATCCTCTCTCCTTCGCTGCGGTCCGCGAAGCGCCAGGTCTTGTGCCAGCGGTACTGGCTCACAGCCGTGAGCCTTGTCGTCTCTGGCGCGCAGAATACGCGGTATTCTCGCTCCGTGTCCATCCGCCCGTCAAACGGGAGAAAGAAAACTTTAAAAGACTCGGCCCTGGCGTTGATCGAATTGGTGAGAGCGCTCCAAGCCCGGAGTGACGTCGTAAGCTGGAGAATGATCTCGTCGGCGGATGAGACGGATATGTTGCCGGGTGTTTTCTGGGCGCCGTCTTTCGTCGAGCAGGCGGCTAGGCGCATGAACAGTCCCTGCGAGGGAAACAAGAGCGAGGCAAAGGCCGGAGCGACCTCGTCTTCCAAGTCTTCAGCGTAAGCGCGGTTCAAGACTCGAGTGTGGACGGACGCGCCAGCGGCTTGGACGAGAAGGCGGACCTGTGCGGCAGACAACGAGACAACCTGCAGAGCATCATCGTCAAGTCTTTGCGAGCGCATGATGAGAGGAAGCCAGCGCTCGAATGACGTCGGCGCGTTGGAGGGGATGGGGAGACCGGGGCCCTCCTCTGCAGTGTGGAAGTTCGAATTGAACTCGGTTGGTGTTCCATTGTCGAAGTCTGCTTTTACAGCGTCGTAGCCCACCACCTCGAGCTTCATTTCGCCCGGAACTTTCGCCATCGCTATCAAGCGCAGAGAATTTGGCTGTCTTGTTTGCCCGGGACAACGGGCACCCAATGCCTTGTCGGGGTGGCGGCAATTCTGAGCGATGGCCTGCTGCCAGGAACCCGACAGGCACAGTTGTCCCATGGCGTTGCAACAACGTATGCCTTGAGGAACGAAAGGGGCTTAGAGGACGCGCTAAAGGGAGGGCAAGCCCCGCCCCAAGCCCCGTGTTGAGGAATGAAAGACTCCTAGAGGACGCGAAGGAGCAGGCACCTGCCGATTCCTGGAAAGCAAAACTTTAGCTACATCTTGACATTTATATATCCCAGAGACTTCATTAGTTGATGCTGATGCTACACAATGAGTTCACCTAATGCAGAGGTGATATTTGTCATGCAGCAGGTTGCACATGCACATGACTGACTGTGTTTAAAGTCAACAATATTGTCTCGTGTCACATATTTCAGTGATAGAGTAGCTGTTTCCCCGACTCAGAGTCTCGGTTTACTATGGGTAATATAATGGTGTTTTTATGGCTTTGTTAACTTGGAGGATCGATCAGTGGAAGAGATCGGAAATATCAGAGAGAAAAAAAGACGAGCAAGTTCTGGAGTGAGTTTAGTTTTGACCGTAAACTGAATCCATCTCCGAGATGCTTACAGAAAGAAAGCTGTTCAATCGTCGACCACCCCCGTCTTGGCGGGGCATTTCCGGAATCATCAAACTCCTCCTGCAAACGTAAACTTAACAAGTATTATTCGACCAAGTCAACATCCAATGGCCGCTTGGCGCAATGGTAGCGCGTGGTCCTCCTAATTCAAAAAGGAAAATCACAAGACTGAGGTTGTGGGTTCGAGTCCCATGGCGGTCGTTTTTTCTTTTGTTATTTTCTGGGCGTTTTGCTATTCCCGTTTCATCACTTCGAGACAAACACAATGAATGCTCTTTTTGTTTTACCTTTTAGACAACTTTCCACATTAAAACTATTCTAGCCGCTTTTTTTTCTTTCTTCTTCTTCTTCTTCTTCTTCTTCTTCTTCTTCTTCTTCTTCTTCTTCTTCTTCTTCTTCATATTTTTTTTTCTCTTAGATTTCTGCCACCGTTGATGGCATAAACGACACAACTTGAACTGTCCGGAAACCTGGCGGGCTAAACCAAAAGGTCATTTAGTGAAAAACTCCCTCATCAATTAATTAGCATACAACAACAACAAGGCCGTAGTAATTAAATATGTACCAAAAGTTAGCTCTCTGTACATTTAAGCACATCGAATCGACAATGACGGTAGTGATGATGATTCTGGTGACCGTCGGCGAAGATGCGTCTCCGATGGCTCTCGTTGCTGCAGGTCTCGTGGGAGTAATATTTGTTGGTATAGCTCGACCATTAGCCATGCAATAATTTCTATAGATGGATAATGCCGACGAGTGGCTGTCGCCAACGCCGGCCACAGAACACCTGGCTGCGAGACAACTATTGACGGCCCGGGTGATGAAGTTGCCCAAGTCGGGCTGGCAATAACAGGCATTGACCACTGGGGTGGTACAGTCCAATCGCCGGGCAATCTCGCTACGGGCGGCCTGGCAGTCCGAGGTAACCCACAAGCACTCCTGCGCACACCGTCGTAGGTTGTCATAATCGGGCTCGTTGGTGATGGTGACGGTGTTTTCGATTTGTGCTTTAGCGATCTGGAGGGATGCCAGGATCGCAGCAAACAAGGCGAGTCTAGGCCACATCGCGTGTACTGGTGGCCTCGGGGGAGGATGATTGGTTGACGGTTCTGGGTGGCTTGGTTACCTAGAAGAATGGGATGCTAACATTGAATGATCCGAGAGAGCTACAACTTTGATGTCGAAACCTACCAAGCATTTTTTCCCGCTCATGGCCTGCGCCTGAGCGTGGTTGGGTTAGTCTCTTGCCCAATCTGTTTTTGAATTGCATCAATATTCTTGCGCTCGGGCTGGGCGTCGAGAAGACTGGAAATATGCCATGCCCATTAAGGGCCTTAATTTAAGGCATGCGTATATTTATCAAGACTCCATGGTTCGATCAAATCTCACGAGCCTTTACCTCCCAATGGCCATAACAGCAATGCTCCTATAACTCAAACTTCAATAGTTCTGCCATTGTTTACTTTCAGGTATATGCAACCTCTTTTACAACATGAAGCCTCCTGTAGTCTAAAAAGAGCAAGCCTACCCGCAGCCACGTCTCTCACATCAGTTTTTTTTTCTTTTTCCTTTTTTCTTTTTTTTTTTTTCTTCTCTTCTTCTTCTCTTCTTCCTATCGCCCTATGTATATCTCCGCGCCTGATGCCTGAATCTGCTTTTAGGCACTGCAGGCACCCTTAGGCAGCACAGGCTTAGCGGCCCCACTCTGAACCCAGGATATCCTATACATCAACGATGGTCCATTTTAGATAAAAGTGGCAATGCTCTGCTCTGAAGAAAACTAGAATTCTCCATCTTCACCTACTCATCTTTTTTTTGTCTTCTTGTCACCGACTGAACAACAAGGCCATTCCACAATAATCATGTGCCCCCAAAACCCCAAGTGCCCAATTTCGTCCGCCCACGGGCGAGGAAAGGCCCACCAGCAGGTCAACAAAACCACAAAGAAGACCCCGGCAATAGCAAAGCGACAGACGAGCTGCACCAGTCGAGCAAATCGCGCCAGACTGCAAGAAGCCGTCATCAAGTCCTCAAGGGCTTGGTGGGGAAGCGCCGCCCTCAGGAACCCAAACGACACCCTCCCTCGCAAGCTCCCGGGTCTCGGTCCGTCCGACAAGCTCTCAGACGATCTGGACCTGGTCCGCGACTTGCTGGCCAGGGCGCTTACTGAGAACGCCATTTGGAAACCCCTGTTGACTCTTCTCGAGTTGGAGCTACCGGGACCCAGCAATTTCAACAACAACACAACTACGACAATAATTGGGTCATCCGAAGAACAGAGCACCTTGAAGTCGCGGGTCGGGGCGCAAATGGCCGCCATCGTCTTTCATCCAATATGGAGCCGTTTCCCAGACGTCGACAAGACCAGAAAACTGATTGCCGATACCATAATAGCCCCATGCGTGGCGCAATGCGAATACGACCTTGTCACGATGCTTCTCGGCTATGGGGCCGACATTACATACACATCTGGGGGGCTAGGTTATCCATCCGCCCTGGAGTGTGCTGTTCAGGGCGTTGCGTTCCGTGAAGCTAGAGCTGAGATGCTGTTTATGCTCTTGAACGATCCCAAGGGAAGCCGGCAGATGCAAACCGTGCCGCAGGAGACATTCGAGAAGATTTCAACGTATTGGTCAAGCGCGCAGGGAAGAGAGGCGGCGAGGACAATAATCGACAGCAGGAGGACAGAACAAGAATCGAACCTTTGAAGGTTGAAGAAGGTAACGGCGGGGACTATTTACCTGTATATAAGCCATTAACGTGCGTGATAAGCGAGTGAAACAGACAAGCGAGTGAAACACGCCCCACGGCATCGCGCACCCTACATCTTCAACCACAAATTTCTCTACGATAAATAATGGAGCAACCTTCTTATGAAAGCAGGCTTATTCTAGCCATAGCCGCTCTCGAAAACGATAATAATCTTAGCCTTCGAGCTGCAGCAAAGATCTACAGTGTTGATCCTGCAACGCTAATGCGTCGACGTAATGGTATACCTGCACGACGCGATACTCTAGCCAATTCGCGCAAACTTACCGATTTAGAAGAGAAAACGATTGTTCAATATATAATTAAGCTATCTATACGCGCATTCCCTCCTCGGCTTTGTTATATGGAAGATATGGCCAACCGATTACTACGCGAGCGCGATGCGCCTCCTGTCGGTATCCGCTAGGCTTACAACTCCGTCAAGCGCTAACCAGAACTTCGGACGCGTTTTACGCGTAAATATGACTACCAGAGGGCTAAATGCGAAGATCTAAAGATTATTCGCTAATGGTTTGTACTTATGTACAATATTAAGGCCAAGTACGGCATCCTCGACGACGATTCGTATAACTTCGATAAGACCGGCTTTATAATAGGCATTCTTATCGCTATTATAGTAATTACGATTTCTGATAGTCTTAGCAAGGCCAAATAGGTCTAGCCTAGCAATCGTAAGTGGGCTATAGTTATTCAGGGAGTAAACGCTCTGGGTTAGGCTATCCTACCATTCATTATCTTGGCCGGGCAATATTACCTTGCCAACTAGTATCAAGAATGCAACCTTCCGGCCGACTGGCGTATTGCAATAACCGATAATGGCTAGACTACTAATGAAAAAGGTATAGATTAGATTTGGCACTTCGATTTTCATACAGCATTTCGTACGAAAGGCATATATCGACTGTTAATCCTTAATGGCTACGAAAGCCACCACTCTGAGGAATTCGAGACCTATTGCCAGGAGTATAACATTATTATACTTTATATACCTCCGTATTCCTCTTACCTACTTTAGCCATTAGATCTTAGTTATTTTAGGCCATTAAAGAAGGCGTATAGCCGCTAGATTAAACAATTAATGCGGATAAATATTAACTACATTAGCAAGTTAGAGTTTCTTTATACATTCAAGGAAGCCTTTTTTGCTTCAATTATAGAAAAGAATATCCAGGGAGGTTTTGCCGGAGCCGGCCTTATACCATACGACCCGGAGATAGTAATATCTAAGCTAAATGTACGTATTCGGACTCCAATACCTCTAGCCTTAAGCCCAGGCATAGCACTACCTTGGGTCTCCCAAACACCACATAACCCTCGGGAAGTAACCTTACAGTCAGAGCTTATTAAAACTCAAATTTCCAAACATTAAGGCAGCTTTCTAACCCCGATATTAACTACTATGGACCAATTTACTAAGGGAGCAATGGCAATAATGCACGAGGTGGCTCTTCTCCGTATAGAGGTCTCTTCGCTACGTAAGGCCAATGAGGGGCTTAGTAAGAGACGGAGAGCAAAAAAAACACGTATGCGGCTTAGAGGATCACTTACTATACAAGAAGCATAGGATCTACTGGATCAGAAGGCTATAGGTAAGCAGATAATGCAGGAAAATCGACAAAGTGGTAATAGTGCAAGGGGGTCTCGTACGAAGACTCGGTGCTATGGTATATGCGGTAAGCCTGGCCATAATGCACGTACGTGCAAAGAGGCTACAGAATCATCTGATTCATCGGATTCTGATCGAGTTATTGTTATTTCCTAATATTGTGGTTGTATAATTGAAGATTTTTGTGGTAGGGTAGGTGGAAGTGTTTCACTCGCTTGTCTATTTCACTCGCTTATCATCCACGTTAATGGACATAATAATCATCGGTGATCTCGTAAGGCAGCAATTATAAGAGCTTCCCAAAAGAGTAATCATTATCCCCGCGTTGTGCCGATCAACAAGGCGCAGGAATGGTTTTTGTAGTACCAAGTTCGGATCGAATGCTACCCCGTGATGTAATGGCCCTTATTGCGTTGGTAGATCTGCATCATAGACCGACCAAACAGCATGCCGTTAATCCGAGAATAGTGCCACATGAGACCTTTTCTATGGCTTATACGTAACTGCGAAACAACCCAGCAGGATTGATGGTGTGGCTCAACACGGCCAAGCCAGCCCCCTCGTGATGGCCGTAACTCGCTCACAGCCACGACATTGTGTTGCATCAGTGCAAGTGCTAATGTCCAGCGAGGTATAAGAACGTCTGACCGTCTGGGCCGTCTGGAATTAATTGAACTTCTCACAGCCAGCTATTTTTAATTTTTTTAATAACGTTTTGGCCATCCTGACATTGAGCCAAATAACCATACAACCATAACAGCACCGTTTTCTCACGAAATCTACCTGGGAATCACCGTTCCCAAAACACAATACCTGACACCCTCAAAATGCCACCACAACCGGCCCTCGACCTCATCGACCGCCAGGTCGGCAACACACAATTCAACTCGGGCCGCAGAAGAAGTCGCATCCACCCGGCCGCAATCTTTGGCATCGTGGCCGGAATCATAATCTTCCTGTCCTTCACCTTTTGGATCCTGTTCTTCTGCTTCTGGAAGAAGGCGCTGACGAATAAAGATTACGGCATCCTGCATTCGCTGAGAAGAGCGACCACCAGACGCGGGCATGGCGGTGTCAATAATCACGCTGGCAATGCTGCGCCGTATTATGCACCCTACGGCAATGGCGACCCAGGGCAGGGGCAGGGAGGAGGGTACGGAGGAGGGTACGGAGGAGGGTACGGAGGAGGACAGTTCCCTGGAGGTATGCCGCCTGGGTACTATCAGGGAAACCAGGGAAATCAGGGTGACAGTTATAATATGAATGGGACGAATCACAATGATGGCTCGAGGGGTGTGATGAGTGATGTGAAGGGGGATAGCGGCATGACTGGCGGTGGGACTGGGGGTGGTGATGGAGGAGGAATGGGGGGAGGAGGAGGAGGAGGAGGAGGAGGAGGAGGAGGAGGGACTACAAGCGGAGGAGGAACGAGCGGTTACTAAATAGGGATGAAGGTAGATATACGAGAGGGAACAGAGTAAGTGAAAAGCAGGAATGAAACCGCATTTGGTACCTGATTCTTAGCCTTCCGCACATTTCCCTTTTTCGCATCTTCAGTGGGGAACTGAGGGGACTGGCACAGCCCTCAACCCAACAAAACCTCCTTCCATACCGGCCCTGGCGCAAAGCTTTGTGACACACCCTCCTTCACAATCTCTCCAACCCCCCGCCGCTCAGCAACCCCTCCAATCCACTCAATCAGCATAACATTGTAGAAGCCACCACCTGTATCCGTTTCTCCCCGACCTGTCTCGGACAGAATCAGAACCTCGAACTGCTCATCAGACCGTTCGAAAAACGACGTTCTCGCCACAAAGCCGTCCAGCCGAACAGTACCACACTCTTTACCGTTCCATCCGACCTCGTAGCCGTTTCCAAACAACCTCCCCTGCGGCTGAAACACGTCAACGATCTCCAGCCTGAGAAATACGGCCAAGGTCCAAAACTGAAGAAGAGGATACATGTAACTGGGAGAAGGAGTGCCTTGGTCAACAACGCCTGCGGAAGGCTTCATGTTCTCCGAGGGCGCAATCCGCAGAGTTGATATCCTGCGCATCGGACAGCGGAATCGCGTCCTCTGGCGGTATCCCTGAAACGTCATGTCCTTTACGGGAAACGACTCGTTCGCGGCGGGGTCCCAAACGAGGCTCACCACCCCGCTTGGGCTTCTCTTGTGCCAAATGATCCAGGTCCGGTCTTTCAGCCACTCGTTCAGATTGGTGACGTGCCAGCAGTGCACGTCGACTCCTCCAACCCACCCGGCCCAGGAGTAGCTCGGAAAGGCTGGTCTTCGGTGGAGATTTGTTCCCGAGAAGAGAATAAACAGGTCGAAGGATCCTATCGGCATGCCCTGGAGCATCCGATAGCCCATCTTCAGGGTGAACCTGCGCATGATGCCCTCCAGCGCGCGAAGGGCGTCCGAGTTGTTGGTGAGGACGCGCTGGGTGTAGTACATGAGCATCGTCGCGTAGTTCTGCACCGGATACTCCATCAGCATGCTAACGCGGAGGAGGGAGACGTCCATGCCGTTGGACGTCCCCCCGGTGGGGGTTCGATCGTCGACGCAGGTTTCCAGGCATCGGCTCTCGCGGCAGCTAAAGACGACCTGGTCGCCGAAGAAGTAGAGCGTTCGCCGAGACAACAGTTCTTCCTGGAAGCTGAAAGGGGATATTAATTAGTGATCACAGATAACTAGGCATATTAAAGGGCCGGCTGATTTTGTAAATAAAAGGGAGATTTAAACCCACGTCCATGCTCTGGTGTCGTAGACGGTCCGCTTCAAGAGCAGGTCAGGACTCGCCATGAAACCCAGGCTTTGCCCGGGTTTGACCTCGCAGCTGTCAGGAACCTGTTCAAAGCGAGTGCCAATCTCAACGCCCGGGAGTCCTGCATTTGCATCATGCCCGTGAGCGGCGACGACGGTGAGCCACGATTGCTCATATATCTGATCCATGACGCTCACCCCGTGCTCGAGGTCCTTCAAGTCGTTTTGCAGCAGACAAAGCGCGTCCACCCAGAGATAGCGCAGACCCAGCTTTCTCACCAGCATTATTGAATCTTGAATCGTAGTTGGGAGAAGGTCCCAAATCTGGCCGACGGCGCCCGGCTTCATCAGCACCGGCTTGTTCGCCGTTGTCAACCTGAAGTTCAAGGCCATCGCCGCGCCCCACACATAGCTCAACGCAACGTATCTCGCGGGCTCTTGTCGCTCGACCAGGCAGTTCTCAACTACATCAAGGAGTCGAAGAAGGTGCAGCCCGGGGAATATTGCGTCAAAGTCGGCGCCTGTGTGGTGAGACTCGGCAAGGCAGGTGCTGTGGTTGGTTGTGCAACGGACAATCCAGCCGGATATCCTCGACATGTCAATTTGGCTCTCGAGACTCGGCAGCAAGTACGACATGGAGTTGCGGGAAGTGCCCGGCGGGCCAGAGATGAAAGCGAGGTAGACACCGTTGAGAGCGAAACCCGGCCGGCCGCCGGGAACAATGTTGGTCATCCATTCGAGGATAAGATTCCTCTCGGGGTCCTCCAGCTTGGCCAGGGCTGTTACTGTATTTGACGTTGTTGAGCTGCGGGTGTTGAGCATGCGAGACAAAGTGACTGCGCGAATGATGAATTGACAAAACCGGCAGTGTTTTGCGCTCGCCTGAATCCGCGCCTGCGATCCCAACACGAAGCTCCTCACCGACACGCTGCTATCGTTTTGCAGCTCCTGGAACGGGATCACTGCGCAGTAGTTGCACAGACGGATTATTGTGTCGTTCATTGCTCAATGTGCTGTTGAAATTTGTGTATACATGTATAAAATTAAATAAAATAAAATAAAATAAATAAAAGGCTCACTGCGGATAGGTTTGATGAGCACTGTAGTTGGCTGACCAACCTTACTTACCCCTCCTTCCCAGGCATTGGTGATATGCAGCTTTGTAATAGCTATCCAATAGATAGCGTTACATTGGCTCTTATCTCTCCATGCTCAGGTAAGGCACATATATGTCTAGACAAGGCTTGAGAATTGGAGGCTTTGCATATGCTGTGAAACACACAGATCATGATTAACCTTTTCTCGAAGCATCGCGCGGAGCGGCTCGTTTTTTTTTTTGCTGATGCAGTGAATAAAACCAGGGCACATTGGAGAAATTAAAGAAGAAAAGCAAAAATGAGGTAGGTAGATTGCCATTTGTTGACTTGGTTGTGCAAGTACATCTAGCTATCTTTTTCCCTCCTCTTTTCTCCCAAAATCCTTATACATGCTCATAAAATCCAGTCATTCACTTCATAAAGAGCCCAAGCTGTCGTATTGCATTTATTTTCCGGTCCGGTGGGCCCAGCTGTTGTTGCCCAGTCAGCATTTGAACAAAAAAGAGTAGCTGACCAAGGGAGAAAGAAAGACATACATGGGAGTTCCGTTGTAAAGCACAACGTTGCCATCGTTCTGGACGGCGAGGGTGGTGGTGGTGTTGCCGCTGGGGCCGGCGGTGTCGGTGTCTATATGCATGTTAATTATCACGGGACTTGAATGGTGTTGAGGAAAGAATCAAGTACGTACGCCAGAGGGCGTTGCCATCGTGATCGCTGTGTAATGAAAGCACTCAGTTAGCTCATAACATCATATCTGCTGATATGAAAACCTACTACAAGACGAGGTTGCCATCCTCCTGCATCTTGACGCCCTTGACATCGTGGCGCTGCTCGTCCGTGTTCTGGAAGACGCAGGAGCCATCATTGTAGACGGCGACCTTGCCGTCGCTCTGGCACTTGAACTCGGTGTTGCCATCAGGGCTGAAGAGGCTTTGGCCGACGAGGAGCCATTCGCCGTTGCCGAGGACGCTGTGACGGTCAGACATGTTTGTGATTTGTTTTCTTGGTAGAGGGTATTGAGAAGCTGTGTTGATGCTGTCGGGAGAGGTGCTGAAGTCTGGATGATGAGAACAAAAAAAGTGAGTCCCGAGGAAGGGATCTGAAGGGGTTTATATAGTTGAATCTCTACCTACATATTCGTGGCTATCAGTGACCAACGACATCCGAAAAGCTTTCGCTTTCCCTCGTAGCCGCGGATAGCGAAGGAGAACCCACCGTGCAGCCTATGATGGACAACCCCCCCGCTCACATTTCCCGATTAGAAGACATTGCATTTGCGATCCGCGATGTAAGAACCTTGGAGGCCACTACGGAAACGGATGTCGCACCGTCGGATGCAACTGTGACCTATCAGACCTTAGTGAGGCCCGAAGGTTACCCACAACGCATCCTAAGAATCTCTCGTCGTCGCACATACATCATACATAATACGTCGTAACAGATCTATAATCTCAAATAGGACCCTCTAACTGAGGCCTTGGCGCGTCTTTGTGGATAGCTGGTGCCCACTAGCAACGGAGATCAAAGGGTAGTTGTCTCAAACGACGGCCAATAGAACCAACACGGGACACTTCCCCGCAGACTTGGCGCATTTCATTCTCGTGAGCGTGGGACTCTCCCCGGCCATCTGAACCATCTCGTCCTCCACTTGTCACACAGCTGAGGGGTCCGTGACGGCCCGAAATGGGATGCTACCTCAGATCGCGGGAGCTGTTAGCGGATGATGAACACCCGGCAATTGCGCTTACCAAGAAAAGAAAAAAGAAGCTAGAATGCTAGCCCGAGGCCTAAATGCAGTAAAACCTGCGAGAATCCAAAGGAGGATATGATATGCGTTGCGGGCGGCAAAGTTTGGAGCTGAAAAGGTGGCGGTGTAGGCCGACTGTTATAAATGATACATTACATCACAAAGTGATAGATCACCAAACTCGACTTTGTCAGGAAAGAGTCTCGCCCCTCAAGGCAGACACTTGTCCACATCATCAGTCCTTGCTGTCGCCATGATGTTCCCAGAACCTCCCAGCTGGCAAAGGCGCAAGCCAATAGCAACCAAATGGCAGCTGTCAAGTTGTTTAGGACTCGGTAAAAGGGAACTTGGGATGTGCCGCGATGTACGTCGATGTGAATCCCCCGAGGTTCAAAACCCTGTCCAACAAGAAAGCCGCCGTGCCGTGGAATGCGAGAAAACGCGAGTGTGCATGACGTGGTTCGGTCAAATGAAAATCTCACCTGCTCTCAGGAAAGCCGATACTGCTGTCGGGATGTCCAGCGACAAACAACTCCGGACGCCAATTGGTGATTGCTGGAGTGTCGGATCGGCCAAGCAGCTTCCGAAGCCGGGCTTTCTTTTGATATGACGGCGTCACTCTCCTCAGCACCATCACTCTTGCCAAAGCTTAGCATTGCCATGATTGTGGGAAGTTCTGAAAATGGAGAAGGGAAGGAACAAGCCTGGAAGCTGTGGTCGGGTTGTTCGGTGACTCATGGTTTCCAAGCCTGTGTCGATGTCTCAGTCCGCAGTGTTCCTGATTGGTGCATTTCCAGTATCACTTTCATCACCAATCTAAACATGACGTGGTTTTTTCGAGGAGCAACGAAATCATTATTTGTCCCAGGACACGAAAATTCGAGTGGCTAATACCATTATCCGCTTCATTGCTTCCATCTTCTTCCGACTGAACTCATCCATCCATGAAGCAAATTTAATCCATCGCAAATGATTCATCTTCCCTCCCCAAAAAAGCCTCTCTCTCTCTCTCTCTCTCTCTCTCTCTCTCTCTCTCTCTCTCTCTCTCTCTCTCTCTCTCGCTCTCGTCTCTACCACCGCGTGGTGGTGCCACGCAGGTAATATGCAGAATTCCCTCCCTTAAAAGAGATTAGATTACTGCATCTTGTTGCAAAGAACCCCAGCGATGTTATCCTGCATCATCATGGTCATCGTCAGTCATTGCCAGCCAGCACCACCCATGCAAAATAATAGTAATAATAATAATCTTGCTCGGAAATGCAGCACTTACCAGCCTGAGAACGCAGCACACAGCCTCGCGGCCGACGGAAGCGCAACCAGCCCTGTAGGCAGAGGAAGTGGTGGGGTTGCCGGGAGCTAGAATATCATGCCAAGTGTTTTATCAGCAAAATCAACTTTCAAACCTTTCTTTCTGCTTTACTTTTCCGCTTTTGATTTAATTTACTGAAAAAAAAGCTACTTACAGTCACTACACGGCAGGCTCGCGATGCCGGCGACGTTGATCTCGCAGCACGCGGGGACGCCGTACAGGCCGGTCGAGCAAGGCCTAACATCAACGGAGGCGGCTGCGGCGGCGGCCGTGTTTCCGCTGGTGCTCCCGCCTCCGATAATCCCACCGAGCATGGGAATGAGAAGATCCTCGGCAGGCAGGGCGGCGGCGGCGGCGAGGCCGGCGAAGATGGGGAGGAAGAAGACGGCGGAGACCTTCATTTTCTTTTTGCTTTTATTAGCGGATGAGTTTATTTTGTCTCTGAAGGTGTGATTTCAAATGGAAGATGATGGATGTTGTTTCTTGTGCCGGTCAAAGGAACTTGATCTACCAATTTATAGATGGACTCCGGGACGGAACTTTTGCATTTTTTTCTTTCCTTGTCAGAGAAGCGTAATTATTCTCATCCCGTAGTTCGGCCGAGGTAAAAACCCCGGTTGGTGTCCCGTGTCTGAGATCCAAAGTGAAGGTTTTAACGTCATTCATTGGTACACGTAAGTATATTTCAAGGTGAAGAAGGTGTTGACAAAACTCCGTTTCCTTGTTTTGTTGAGACATTGCGGGCCGGGCCTTCCGAATTCTCCGATCTTCTGAGAGGAGCATGAAGCTCGTGGGATCATGGAGGTGCTCACATTTCTTTTCTTCCAGGTTTGTCTTTTATCTCCTGTCTCTCCAGCGTTCGCACAAGTTGCCAGTCGTTGTTCAAAAGTCAAAAAACTAACCAATTTCAAATACAGGCAGAAAGAAACCAGAGACGATCAACACCTTCGATTGAATTATTCAAAACTTGTGATGACATCAAGAAATCCCGTCCTCCCGGTCTGCATCTTGAAACACCATTCCGCGCCTTTTCCAGTCTTGTAATAATCCCGCCGAGATCAAATTTTCTTGCGGGACTGTCTTACCACTTCTGATGTCAGGTTCGAGTGCTCGCATCTCCTCCCATTTTGGCACCTTCCTCCACGACATACAACAACCCGGCGCGATCGTCGTACCCAATCCTCCATCCCAATTCGTCGGCTCTCCGATCTCGCTGCTCCCTGCTTTCCAACTCTGCCATCATTCCCCGACGGAGCCCCTCAACAAGTGGAAGAATTGTATTATGATTATTTTTAGCATCAACAACGACGTACCACCCCATTCCAGCCACGGTCCTCAAATCTACCGGCAGGTTAGGAAAATTGATAAACACCATCGATCCGATCAGAGTCAGGATCATGATTCCCAAAATAGCAATGCTCATTCCGGAGCAGATCAGGAAAGACGGATACGTCTGTTGCTGCGTGTAGCCGATATTGGACATCAGCATTGGTAGGAACCGAGAGAGGATGGTGACTGCGGCTGTGATGCCGAGGAAGGGTATTCGGCGCTTGACGGCCGTGCAAAACCCCGAGAATTCGTTTGCTGAACGGGCGAGAAAGATAGATCTGACGGCTGGTTGGGGGCTGATGGACATCAAGAGGTAAGGCATTACTGTTGCTATTGCTATTTGTCACGATCGGTGTCAGTGGGGGAGAGATTCGGAGAACGAGCCTAAGCAGAGAGGATGACATACTCACGAAAAAGTTGGACCAAAACAACGAAATGATCTGTGCCACGGAGGCCAGAAGAAATCGAAAACCGAAACCATCCCAGACGTCCGGGATGGGCGCGTCGGGATGAACCGCAAGGTATCGAAGGTAGTACGCGATGAGGGCGAGGATGATAAGGTGGACGAAAGCAGAGATGATACGCCAGGGGTAGGTGAGGGATTTGCGTTGCGTGGCTTGCTTTTCGTTTCGCGCTCCTTGGATCCGTCGCTTCCCCGATTTTTCTCTGGAACCTTCAAGTTGGAACCCCGACTGGGCAGAAGGTGCTCAGAAGTTCACCGAAAGGAATGATGCCATAAAGTCCATTGGCGTCCACTCCCAGAACAAAACGCTGATTCGGTGAGGAAGCTTCCCTTCTGGCCTTCTTTGTTCTTTCCTCGCCCAATGTTTTCACGACAGCCCTGACGTTGTCATCACCCATCAACATCGCAGTGTCTGCAATGCTCCACGGTTCAGAAATCGGGAGGCCGCTGCTTCCACCGGCTGTGCGCGTAATTGTTTTCGGGCCACCCCAGTTTATTGTGCCGATTGTTGAGATTTTGGTCCTGGGAGGCGGAGTGGTGGTGTGTGTTCTGTTCTTGGTGTCTCTGTTTCCTGTTGCGAATCTAGACGTCTTGCACCAACGGAGGTACGCGACCTTACACAGGCACTAGACACCTGCAACCGGCTTGCAGCAACCAAGCAACCAGAATCCTGCTTTCCATGCCCTGTCTCCTGACCTCCGTCACAAATAGGGTGGGTGGGTGCAGGTGTACACTAAAGAAAAAGGGGTGCAAAAATAAAGTAGGCCCTGATTAATGGCCCAAATGGTGCGTTGTGGCGTGCCCGGGCCTGTGAAGGGCCCATCCCGATTGGTGACCCGATTGGTTACATCGCTCAAGACAAGGGGAGGGGAATGCTCAGGAAAACGCCAAGGAGGCCCGTGTTACCTTCAGCGGCATTACGCGAAGGTCATAAAGTCAGCGTGCCTGCAGTGGTCCCACCCGTCGTGCCATTGCGAGATTCTGGAACGACGCACCGCGACTCGGACGACTTGTTACTCGCTGCGACGAACGGCATCGCCACCGTCGTCGGAAAACATGCCCGACAATGAATATGTCCCGCTTTTCAACCGGCGCGGAGCGGCCCTGGGGATCACGATAACTTTCACCGTCGGGAGCCCAGCTTTTTGTTCCATGGAAGAATTCTGCTGACGACCGCAGGTCTTGGCTTGGTTGTGTTCGATTTTCAGAATCTACATCAGGCTGGTCGTACTCGGATCGGCATGGTGGGATGATGTCTTCATCGCCTTGGCGTTGGTATGTTGACCCCATCTCACAGGACACAACACCTCGCTGACTGTAGCACAGATCACATCAACCGCCGGATCTATCAACTTTTGCCTGAGTTCGTCTCTGGTTATTGCGTGCACCGCACCGTTAAACTAACAATGTCTAGTGCAAAATTTCGGCATGGGCAGTCATTTTGACACACTGCCACCCAATGAGCTACAGGCGTTCTTGAAGCACTTCTACATCGGCACCATAGTTTATCCTCCCACCCTCACCCTCATCAAGCTTGCGCTACTACTTCAGTATCTCCGCATCTTCGACCAGGATTCGAGAAGACGGTTCTTCTGTAAATGGCTCATCGGATTCACCTCCATCTGGGGCTTGGTCTACTCGATTCCGACTTGGGTGCCGTGTTATCCCGTGGCATCAATGTGGGATTTCACCATCCCTGCGCGACATTGTTGGGGATATGTCTCTCCAGACCCCGCTCAAGCCTTAAGTTTCTACATTAGCCACTCAGTAACCACAGCGCTGCTCGACCTGGTCATTTTCCTCTTGCCTGTTAGGCTTCTCTTTCGACGAAAAGCCCGGAAAAAGATGCGCATAGCCCTGGTGTGTCTCTTTGTGTTAGGATTGGCGTATGTTTCCCCACCAGATCTTGTTTAGAAAATCCTGTTGACTTATCTAGTGTCATGTTGTGCTCCATCTCCCGACTGGTCTACTCGTTGACGCCAACTCTGCAGTCGGAGGATCTGAGTTGGAACGGTCCGACACCGACTGGGCTGGCCATTATTGAGATCTGCTTGGCATCCATCTGCGCCGCCTTGCCAATCTTCTGGCCCGTGATTGAGAATTCGTGGGGGATCATCTTCGTCACGTACGAGGTCGAGATTAAGCGGGAGTCGGGAATCTTCATTCCACGAAAACTCAAGAAGCAGCAGCGGCGCAGAAGTGCTTCGTCCAATGTGGAGCTCACCATCTGCGAGCCGCAGCAACAACAAGCGGGAGATCCTCCCGGTTGGGATCCTTACGTTGGAGACGCCAAGACGGGATTGGGCGAGTCAGATGCGGTTGTTGAGTCCCCTGCAGGAGGAGGACCAAAGCAGCAGAATGGAGGGTTTCGACTATGGGCGTGGCGAACATGACACGATTGCGCACACGCGTAGGCACAAATGATAGGCTGCAAAAGTTCAATGACATCAACCTCTCGTAATAATGTTGGATCCTTTGAGCTTGGACTTCAGCCGCATGCTCCTGCGCGAAAATCCGGGGTATGTCTCCGACCCTCGTGCTGTGGGGCGTCGATAGCCCAGAACTCCAAACCGCTTTAGGACCATCAAGGGGGCAAGAAATGCCGGCCTGAACCCCCGCCAGACCATTCCTAATTCACTGTCGCCTCTCTCCCTCAGGCCTAGTGTAGTTTCTCAAGGCAACGACATTTCACAACCAATTTGGAGGACTGGTATCCTCTCAAAACTATGTTTCCTCGGTTTTCCGAGAGATAGGTTGAAAATGTCAAATATCTCGCGAACCTCCTTGGCGCTCTTCCCGCCGCAGGGGCTTAACCACCACTCAGAGGCTCCAGCAGGGTCCTCATCTTGGGGGTATATATAAGATACCAACCGAGCAGCTCGGTGGTCTCGTCGGAGACCACCATGGTAATATGTGGCGGAAGCGCGTCACGGTGGAAAGTGGCCAACTTGCTCACCATGCACGTTAAGATTTACCGTCATACGGCGCTGGTCCCGATTCGATCCCGCTTAATTGTTTCGGGCAGCGGTTTGCCAATTAAATCTCGGCTTCCTCCGCCCCGGCTGTCATCAGCAAACTTCGTCTTTGTATTTCATTAAATTATGCAGAAACCTCGCCACAATCCGCATCGACCACTGCTAATTGCATTTTCTCGGGATCTTGGAGTAAAATCTGCGTTGAAGGGTGAATGGCTTTGGCGTTAATTGGATCTCACTGGTGCGCCTTCTGAACAGCTTGCTCGATATGGATCGCCATGTCATCTTGGATATAATTTCCCTCGAGCTTCGGAAATCGGTGCGTCTGGGCTAACCAAAGTAAGTCAAGTCCGCGCGTTAGGGTAAGATGCCCGCCTCCCCGCCAAGGGGTAGGTCCCAATTGGGCTCTCGGGACAACCTTGATGTGAAGGGCTGAGAAGACCCTCAAGCTCAACGCCGTTATCACATAACCCCTTTAATACATCGTTGTTCGCGCAAGACCGGATCTATGCTTCGAATTTAGAATCGAAAACCCTCTCAAGCACTTTGCGCATTTTACCCATCATCTTCTACGTGACGGCCCTCAAAAGTCATTACAAGTGTCTTTGAGCATATAATGCTACAAGATACGGATAGCGGGGATTGAGTCCTAGTGCCACTACGCTTTATCTCAAACCCAGTCGACCGGACTGGCGGAGCCAACCTTATTCCAGAAGAATGATTTTGCCCCGAGTGCAAGATGCTGCCGAACAGGGCCTTCCATCTCAGGCGAAGGAGGTCATTAGCTACGCTATCGGGGCGGCGCTACTTTCTGGGATCTTTGTTTTGCTCCGTTTCTATACGCGCGGCGTCTTACTCCGTGTCCTTGGCCTTGAAGATTGTTGCCTTGGCCTGTCGATGGTGAGTTGCATCTTGCGCGATCTATCGTTCCTAGTCCTGGGTTAACGCACGTTCTAACCCGCATCAGTTCTTCTCCATCGGGAATACCATTGGCATGTGTTTGCGTGAGCACGACCCGCTCTACCCGTATTTCAAGTGCACTGACACGTTCCAGAGGCGAACACAGCGCTGGGAAGACCGATCCAGTCCCTTTCCAACGAAGTGAAGCAGCTCTTCTTCAAAGTATGATCCGAAAAGATTCCGCTGTAATTCAAGGATGATGATACTCATATTTTTGGTGCGCCACAGGAGGTTTACTTTACGATAATAAGTTATAACGTTAGCATTGCCCTTGTCAAGCTGTCGATACTCCTCCTCTATCTTCGCGTCTTCACCCCGGTCTTTATACGCAAAAGCACCTACACCGTTCTTGTTGCCGTACTTCTCCTCAGCCTGTGGAGCGTGCTCTCGACCATATTTTTCTGCATTCCAGTCGCGAGATTCTGGGATCGCACAATTGACGGATCATGTCTACCTCGCCCACCACGGTGGATATCAGGCGCAATATTTAATATTGCAAGCGACTTTGCGATTCTGGTCTTGCCATTGAGTGTAGTCAGACGACTCAGTATCCCTACACGGCAAAAGATTGGCCTTTATTTAGTATTCGCCCTCGGATTCTTGTAAGCCCATGCCAACGTCTTCGCCAGCTTCCTATAATCGTAAACTGACTAAACTGTTCGGTCACAGCGTCTGCATTGTTTCGGTCGTGCGCCTCCCGTTCCTGATAACCGCTGCAAAGTCAAAAGACCCCACTCGAGACAACTCCAGTGTCGCAAAGTGGTCCTCCATCGAGCTGAATACTGCAATCATTTGCGCATGTCTTACCACTCTGAAGCCTCTTTTACTGCGCATCTTTCCGTCGCTCTTTAGGCCGACAAACTCTCATAGGCATATAGAAGGGAGCCACTTCGAAGAACAGAATCCTCCGAGCATCGGCAGAGGCGGAGGCGGGATTCAACCGAGGCGTGACGTCAACCATGCTTTTTCTCACCCCGACGGCCATTTAGATCTCTCCTAACATATGTGCTAGTGCGCGGATGAGGACTTCAGATCAACGCTGGCCATATCAGTACCACGAGCTAATTAAGCATATCGAGTTGACTACATAGATTAGATTGCTATTGCGCCCGACGCCTGTAACAAGGATCCGGATAGACTATTTCCATCACACCCACAGTCTCTCCTCCGAACCAGTTCACATGCGCCATATTCCCAACAATGGAAACCAATCACTGAACGTATCTAATAAGGGATTTTGCTACCAATCATATATTTAGCAACGTATGTAACATCCGACCTCCACTCCCGGGAGCCGAAGGATCGGAGCCAACCAATCCGTCTGGATAAATTGCCAGTTCCTAAGCTCGACCAGACATCAACCTCTCCTTTTCCCTAACTTGCCAAGTCTTTGTTGCTCTCAACAAGCATCAAAACCCCGCCAACCCAGAACCATGCTCTTACCAATCTTCAAAATGATGCTATTCCCACTCTTTATTCTGACAATATTTGCACCCCTCACTCTCTCCCAACAATCACCCTCAGCTTCATCAACACTCGGAAACTACGTGTCTCTATACTCGGACCGCTGCGCCCAATCGACCTCGACGGTAGAGACCTTCATCTATTCCCACGTGCAGTGGCCATGGCGCTCGTTGTTGCCTCTCCCGTTATCAAAACAAGCTTCGGAGGTGGAGTGGACACAGTCGTGATTTCCCTCCCGTCGCTCATCGTAGTAAGGTGGAAGGCGGCGGGTTTGTTGTTGACGTCAAGACGGATCCTTCTTTTGTCGTAAACACGGCCAGTGGGAAAAGCGACGAGACGTCCCTCACCGTTGTCTCCGCCACCAGAGTTGATGTCTGGGCAGGAATGTCCGAAATAACTGTGTGGAGAGGCGCCGTGCCTGTTATTGCTCGAATGCTTGACACGTTGCCAGATATTTCCGTGGTGGTGATTGTTTGCATTGATGGGAGTATTGTAACTACAGACTTTTTAGCTGAAATGATGCCAGTGATGGTGAAAGTGACAACGCCGGAAGTCGATGCTGCGCTCAGAGCCAGTCTTTCAGACGCTGCAGGGGTGGCTATTATTGTCTCGGTATAGGTGTTTATTATGGTTGCGGCGTATGTGATCCATCTTGTTACCGGTTCGGTTAGGATCTGCGTGCGTGTGCTCCAAATCGTTGTGTCTTTAGTCACAGTCGCAGGTATTGCCGTCTGCTCTGTCCGCGTCCGCCTCAGAGCCACAGAGGTTGCGACTGTGGTGGGAACAAAGATTGTTGTGGGCAGAAATACTGTAGTAGGCTGCGGGATATACACGGTTGTGATGCTTCCCTCCGTTTGGCGTTTTCGAACTGCAGGTCTGTCTACGGTATCAGAAGAGAATGGAACGACCTGTCGGGCATAGAGTGTTAGGTTATTGCTCTTTCACCTATGACTCCTTAGCTGATAATAGGCCACAGGCTGCAAATGGGCAGCATTCCTCGTTGTCTGTCACTTGGCGTTGGTCTGCATTTTGTCTACTATTTTCACGATGAAGGTGAAGGATGATTCTACCTCTAATATTACGGCTGTTTTAGGAGTGGAAGTAGCCATTTTTGCAATTCCACTGAACGCACTCCTTAATGCGTTACTGGCGGGTTAGGTTGGCGCCCGTCCGCGAACGGCGCGAGAATCGGAGTCTTAATGGACAGGAGAAACCAGGGGGCTGTCGTATGAAGGGGAGCATATGGGTTTTATCCCGGCAGAGTGTAGGGAAAGCTGCAGCTTGGTGGCGGGGGGTTGATGTGTTGGGGAAGGACCAGGAGCTTGAACAGCTTGGTAGACCGCCCTTTATATTGATGGTCGCCGTCGCAGCACATGATCGATGCGTGAGCCTCTTCCTCCCACCCTTTCTGTGGCACGCCATCAAAGAAAATAAGTGACGAAGAGAGGGGCTGGAGTGGATATCAAAAAAATAAGGAAATATGGGCTAAAATCCAGCAACTAACGAAAGAGGCGAGAGGTAGTCAATGCATGGTACAGATATAGAGTTTCGAAATCGTTGAATGATATACCTACCTCTTGGAATACGGCCATCATGCATTCAGTTACTGTCTACCGGCTAGCCTGTAATGGCCCGATTTACTTAGCTGCCTGGCTATCTGTGGATTCGAGAGCCTACCCAGTCTTTAGCCTTACGGGAATCTCGAAGCTGGAAAATTCTCCAGTTGCAAACGGTGAAGGAATCGACTAGGAACCGGAGATCGAGTGCCGCAGCGCAGTTACTTCCATTTCCGTTCTCTCCACAGTTGCTGGACAATATGCAGTGTGCAGTTGTCCGAATTCTCCGTTGCTTTAAATCTGACCCCAGGGTATTCCCCGTCAGTCTTTCTGATCTGTTAGTCAGGGCCCACAAGATCCAAAATCGCTACTTCCAGTTCTATCTTTCGGATTATGTTGTTACTCCGGGGGTCGAAGAGAAGTTTTTTTAGCATGTGGTAACTCGAAGGACCTCTTCGGACATTGTCTTAAATGTACGGGATTTTTATTCAACTGGCCTTCTTGCCAGTTCACTTTCTAACCGTTTATTTGTCCCTCCCCTCTCATACCGTTTGCTCAGACATTATGTGCAGGGTTATGCAGACGGTCAAGCGGTTCAAGGCAAGGCATTGGGGTGCAGGGATGCGATATTTAGCTGATCTATATGTTCAATATTGCCATCAACTCTTCAACTGATATATACGTTTACTATTGCCATCAACTACCCAACTTGTCCTGGTGTGAGTTCTAGAGTACGAGAATCGCTGACAAACCCCCTTTCGCATTGTGAAAAATACCAGGATTTTAACACCGATACGCATTTGATCTTGCGAACTTAGTGCACCGGTACGAACAACTCCAACCGAGTACGAGGTCACCGGCTGCATTGTTGCCAACTAATTCCCACCTTTCCTCCAAGGAGGTTAAATATCTCCATGCTCGCAGGCCGGTTCGCCCCGAGGCCCAGGGGCGCTACGCGAACTTCAGAGCTGATATTCAGCGAAGTCCCTGAGCCGCATGGAGACCATTGCCTGCTTGTTCCAACAAAACGGTCGTTTCTGAAGTAAAGACCGTCGAAGGGGCCGTTGAAGTAGTATTGCCTGGAAAGCTGTACCTATGGGTCAGCACTTTGACCTATATCATTGAAGGAACAGAAAAATAAGTACCTGATTTGAACCGCCAGAGAAGGAGTAAGTGGTCTTCGAGGTGGCCTCGGCGCCTTGGGGGAGATGTACACGTCCATAGTAGTCGGCCTTGACGACAGAGAATTGCCAGCCAGCGGGATGGTTAACCTTGATGATGATCTCACAATTGGTACGGCTGTCGACCACCTTGGATTGGTTTTTGCCCGATTCGGCGGCGAAGATTGTCTGGGGCACTAGTATTGTAGTGGCGTTGGACAAGTTTTGAGCTGGGAGGCTGCGTGCGGGGCAACCAGAGCCGGTAAAGGCAATCTCCGCAATCTGGACGCCCTGGGGCTCTGAGTCACGCTGCTGGACATGAATCGGCGTCTTGGTGGCGAGCGAGGCTGCGAGGCCGGCAAACAAGGGGAAAATATGAAAGAGGTGCATATTGGCTGCCTTGCAGGGGGAGGAAGACACCGAGGTCGGGGCTAGGGATGTGGATGTGGTGAGCGATTCAATTCAGCGGTTCTGGATTTCGTGGACTGTAACCCTTTATAGTTCAATGTCGTCGGGTTTGAATGAAAAGGACAAGATTAAGTTAAGCTATTATTTTCGAAAGCATTGCGGGAGATAAATGATTGATAAATTACGTTACATGGAACTAATAACCGAACGAGGCTATATAGGGTATAACATGGGATTCCCATCTATCCCGGGAACATGGTGCACCAGAGCTAATTTGTGCCGTGGGCCTGATTTTTATTTCTAGTCTTTATTGGTGTATTTCCCGCCGTTAGGTCTGTGTGGGCGAGTTCTCCATCATGTCCGGTATTATCTCTCGGTTAGTTCGGTCAAATTTTTAGATTACCCTTTTATCCATCCACTGGCATCATCGATCAGTCGAGTTCATTGCGGCTTTACGCGACCGCCATCCCGGAAGCCACTTTTCGTTTGTCTGCTTTACTGTAGTTTAAGTTGTTTATAGAAATGCCATTGCTCGTGTATCATGTCATTTGAGAGGCGCACTGAACGCACTGCTCCTGAGCTACAATCACGTACATTGAGGCTGAAACTCGGAGCAGTTCCCCGCCAAACCTCCGCAATCTATATGAATATGGGGTTCAAACGCGGTCTAACCTCCGTCTGTCGTCGGAATCGACTATTAGCACAAGACAAAGAGTCTTCTATTACGGACCCTGATAGGGTAAGTGTGGCAGCAAGCCCAAATGACCGTTAGGTTATTCGGAACGAAATATCTATATAGAAAGGTGGGAGGGTAAAAAGTAATGTGTAGGTTAGAAGTGATCCTGTGGATATGGTGGGAGAGTATGAGTAAAGGAAATTTGATAGAATCTAGAAATGGCTGCCCCTTATATAAAAGAAAACCCTATCGTAAAGATATTTGTTTTTAGGTCTTACGTAAACCGTGTGGAGCCTAATAAATATTTTTCTCGTAAGGCCCTTTATAGCTTCTACTGAGAGATTTTGCCTAAACTTGCTATCCTTGACGAGCCCTGCGGCATTGGAAGACCATATGCTCAAGACCTGAGCGTGAGCTGATCTTAAGGGAGCCGGCCCTGAGCCGTCCTGAGCAGGCCTGATTAAAGCGGCGGGACTAGCTAACTACGTTGGGGATTGTGTGATATTCATATTCGTCGCAGATTACCTTGGGAAGTATGCTCGATATATTGAAGGGGCAATTGAGAAATTCAAGAGGAAGATTGTGGCCGGTAAAGAGCTTGAAGAACAGCCCGGGGCGGTCTGGGATTTCTTTGTGCGCCGATTCTATCCTTAGGATAGGTACCTGAGTCTAACAGGATAAATAAGCAGATCAGACTTTTCTTCTGATTCCCAGTGGTGAACCATTATGTGTATGATCGTAATCATCCCTGTCCTGAGGATTTGGAGGGACAGACGGCATATCAGCCAGGAGTGTTTTGCATCAAAAGAAACAGACGCCGAGGGGCTAGATTCTATTGCACATTCGGACCTTTGTCACCATGAATACTCGGTAGCGGCTGGAGTGCTTGATAGGACTGAAATCTTAGGTGATGTTGCTTTTGAGGAACGGAGTGCCGAGGTGCCGAGATTCTTCAAGGAGTGAGATTGTTTCGACACAAGAATTCATATTGGTAGAGCTGGGGGTATACATACCCGCTGAACCATAGTTTCAGCTATTAAAGCGGCGCAGCTGGTATTAACTCCGAGTCTCGGTTAGAGCTGTGCGGAACACGGCGTGACACAAGAGGGTATCCCAAATACGTAATTAATTGACCAAAAGCCCGTGCATTTCATATCCCAAAAGAAACCTATAATACCAACAGTAACCGCGAATGTCCATCTCTAAGAAAAACCAGTGAGGCCTCCGTGTTTTTTCCTCCCACCAAAACTATGCACACCAAAAAAACAAACAAACATTCACTCTATTGGAGCTGTCAGAGAACTAAGCTACATATCTAGGTACCCAGCCGACTACTCTCTCCATGCCTGATGGGGATCCTTGGGCGGCGGTGAGTTGCCAGGGGCATCATACTCGACCGTTACCTCGTGAGTCCTGACGATCTTCCCTTGGCCGTTATAAGCCACGCTCTTCCTGTCCGAGGGCAAAATGCTCTCCTGGCTGTCCGACTTCTTCATCACCGAGCCGTCGCTGGTGGGGGCGCAGCCCTCGAGATCATCCTGGCGCCGATCAACCCTGGTGGTCAAGGTATCCAGCAGCGTGGCATCCGGATCTTTTCTCCCAAGACGCCTGCCTCCGCCCGTGGACAATTCGTTGCCGTAACTTCCCGTGTTATTTCCCGATCCGTAGTGTTTGTATCCTGACGACCCGGTGCTGCGGAAAGTACGCCGGCCCTTTGCCATGTCGATCAGTGGCTGGAGGAGCGGGATGCAGGACGCGATGATGATGGTTTGGCCTTCGATGATGGTCCAGACGACGAGATCGGATGTTTCCCACGAGAAGTCGGCTTTGGCGAGCGAAGGAAGCGAGGTGGTCTTGTAAATGGCGACGACAGAGGCGACGGATCCAATGCCGAGGGCGATGCAGAGAGCGATTTTTTTCCTGGTGTCGATTTGGAGCCCAAAGAGCACAACTGTTGGATAGACGGCTAGGTAAAGATCGGCAAAGGCCGAGAAAGCTGAAAGGGAAAAAAAAAAAAGGAGAGCTGTCAGCTTGGTGGCTGGGGGGGGGGGGGGGGGTTGCTACATGCAGAAAGGGGAAGGATGGATAACTTACAGCCGGCGCCGATGGAATATCTAACAAGAACCATTGGGTCCCAGCACTTTTTCTCGAGGGAAAAGTTCCATTGGCCAGCGCTTGGCGTGCATTGTGCGAAAAGAATGACAACACAGCCGAGCAAAAGGATTTGGGACCCAAAGGCCAAGAACCAGAGAAAGATGCGATGGTACTTGCTCGGGTTCATGAGCCGGTTGAGGAGCAGGACGACGGCGAATTTCGGCAGGGCAAACGACATGACGCCAGGTGGGAAGCCGAAGATGGTGTACTTGACGGCGTTCTGCTTCTGCTCAAGGTCGAGAGTAGCAAAGTGCTTGCCGTTGCCCCATGCCACGGCCGCAATGGAGAGACCGACGCATGTCCATGCAAGCACGAGAGCGGCGATAACTATCCAGTCGTCGGCTTGAAGCTTTCTCATAATATGCCCGCGCACAAAGACGCGGGCGGCAACGAAGAGCGTACTGACTGCAGAGACGACCGAGATAGTTGCGAGGATCTTTGGGCCTTTGTTGGCCGCGAGCTCTTCTGGCGTAAGCGGTGGAATATCCATGCTCCAAGGCGGCCGGCAGTCCGAGTCTGGGCGGGTGGAGAGTTTGATGGGAGCGAAGCTCTGACAGCGGCAACTAAAAAGGGGACACCATACTCGATATATCTACAGCCAAGGGAGTCCGTTTCTTGCCACTTCTCCACCGCCGGCCCCTTCCCGCCAGCCCTTAGCCCGGTTGGGGGAACTGTCGCAGCGACGCCGAGGGACAAATATGAAGTCAAGGACCACGACCAAAGAAGGAATGAATTCCCAGCCGAGAGTGACAGAGAGACAGACAAACAGGCATTGTTCCCCTGAGCTAATGTGCACTAGCATAACATGAGCGCCACCCTTGGTTCTGGCCCCTGACAGGTATTGTACAAGTAGTGTAGTGTAGTGTATGTTTTCAATACACTAAAACATGCATCACGCAAGACCCAGAACCACGGCTCGCAAGCCACTGGGAAACCCCCAAACTCGGGCAGGTGGGGTTGTATCTGTCCTCATGCAGTGATATGTGATAGGTGATAAGTAACCATTATCTTGCAACGGCAACGCCACCAAGCGTGCGTGTGTCGGATTGATTTCACAATCAGTGGCAACAATCATGAGCTCAATAAGCGCTAATGCAGGGTTTCGGGGCAACAATGAAGACCAAGAAATGCAGAAACCTTGATGATAGACAAGAGACAAAAAGAAATTATCAACCGCCCCATGAAACCATTCGGGCAAGCGGGAATGCTTTGTGGGGTGTAATTATTCACCAAACGAGAAAGGCCAAAATCCTGGGGAACGCAGCCAACGGCATATCCGTCGTGTGTGCCATGCCCCAAAAAAAAAAAAAAGTGGTTCCATACTGTGCGGTATGCAGGAAAAACGAAGCTAGGCGGCAATGTTGTCGATCCTTTCTTGGCCAGGCCCGGGCCAGCGAATATCAATATTTACAACCCCTGGCACGCCTGGCCACCAAATCCCACTTCACTTCTTCATGATAACACCCCTTGTCCAGAAATGGCCTTCTGGATGGGATGCAAGACGTTTTGTCTGCAAGAGACCTGCAATGAATACCACTCTATTGACTCGGCAGTCGCCCCCGTGCCCCCCTATCTGCACTATTGACAGTGTCAGAGAGAGAGTAATGAACGGCAATGATTTTCCCTAAAGGGTTCTTTCGCTGCTGCCAATGCATGCATATAAGAAGAAGCAAAGAGGAACACACAGTCAGAAGATCCTGTTTCTCCAAGCGACCCTTGCCCCTACTTTTCTCTCTCCCCGCGGAGTCACCTTTTCCCCCACCCACCCTGCAGGAAAATCACACATCTCTCGCATAACAAAGATAACACATCACTTCCAAGATGGGTTCGATCGAGAACGCGGTTGACCCTTCCGTCATCCTCCAGCCCAACGACCTGTCCTCGGTACCGTCAATCCTCTCCAGCATCCAAACCCTGGGCGCCGGCCTGGACCCCAACGACGATGCAACCCGGCAGTCCCTCCTAGCTTCTGCCCGAGCCCTCGTCGTGGCGCTCGAGAAGCCCCGAGAGACAATGATTAGACACTGCTGGGCCGAGAACGCCCTCTCGTCGGTCATTTCCCTCGGCATCGAGGCAGGCATCTGGGACTTTATGGCGTCAAGCCCAGGTCCCAAGACGGTGAAGCAGATCGCCGCCGCCACAAAGACCGAGGCGGCCTTCATCGGCCGTCTCCTCAAGCACGTCGCCGCCATGGGATACCTCACCGAGACGGCCCGGGACACGTACGAGTCCACCAACTTCTCCAGCGCCCTGACCATCCCCATCCTCCACGCGGGGTACAGAGTATTCAGCGGCCCCGGCAACACTGGCGGCCTGCAGCGCTGCGTGTCCACCCTGCCTTCGTACGCCAGGGCGACGGGCTACAAGACTCCCAAGTCGATGCTGGACGGCAATCTCCAGTTCGCCCACGACACCAAGCTCAACATGTTTGAGTGGCTGATGGCCAACCCGCCCGGCGGGGAGTGTTTCAACCTGCACATGGGCGGTTACGCCCACGGCAGACCGAGGTGGTTCGGCGCCGGCTTCTACCCCGTCCGGGAGAGACTCCTCGACGGGTTCGATTCCAACTCTTCATCCTCCTCGGCGCTTCTGGTCGACGTCGGCGGCGGTCTCGGACACGACTGCACGGGATTCTTGGCCACCTTCCCCGACGTCAGGGCCCGCGTCGTGCTGCAGGATCTCGAGCCCGTGATCAGCCAGATCAGGGATCTCGACCCGCGCATCGAGCCGACCGTGTATGACTTCCACACCGAGCAGCCCGTCGAGGAGGCTAGGGCGTACTACATGCACTCGGTCCTGCACGACTGGCCCGATGAGGTCTGCCTGAGCATCCTCGCCAACATCAAAAAGGCCATGAAGCCGGGATACTCGAGGCTGCTGATCAACGAGAACGTCATCCCGGACACCAAGGCCCACTGGGAGACCACGGGGTTGGATATCCTGATGTCGCTCTTGCTTTCGTCCAAGGAGAGGACCAGGGTCGAGTGGTCGAGGCTGCTGGAGGAGCAGGCCGGTTTCAAGATCACGGGCATCTACGGCGGGTACAGTGGGGTTGAGAGTCTGATCGAGTGCGTGGTTCCCGAGTGAAGCTAGTCCGAGTACTGGGAGGGATGATGATGGGGACGATGATGATGATAATAATAATAATGCAGATCACTCTTCACCGCAAAAAATAAACTAATCAAACAAATAAACAGTTGCTGCGTTCTAGATTCTGTCGATCAACTACACTATGCTATATTACTAAACACGCTAAAGTAGTCCCTCCCACACCGTGTCCGCGCTGTTCACCGAAAGTTTTCTTTGGTCTCTCCACTATTTAGCTAAATAGACCCTGAAAATAGTCTAAACACTCCTGAAGATCGCTACGCTACAACGACACTAGTTTAGCGTAGAAACGACGATCAACCGTTGAATTCCACTTTTTTGTTTTTAACTTTTTGTGTCTCCATTTTTTGTAAATTTTTCTTTTGAAACGAAGATCTCTCTCCAGTCATATCTCCACATTTTGCACGTCCTGAAATCTCTCTCGAGATGGAAAATCCCGGGCAAGCAATCAAACAAACGGGGTCCAGTAATTACTTCGCTGCGCACGAACCAATCGCGTTTCTTTCAAGTCTGGAATACAGGACAGGCATTGACTGCAGTTAATGAATAGCTGAGAATATTCAGTTGGTGGTCAACTTGGTGGATGGGCTCAATCAATTCAGACCCGCGCTGACGCGACGATCAAGTGACGCAGACACTGTTCTTATCATCTTGTTTGTCTGAAATGTGCCTTTTTGAAAATAAAAAGGCACTGTGCACTGCGTTCTGTGAGGGTTAGGGTCTACCGCGCTTTCCTGCTGCAAAAGCCCGCTGCCGATTGGGCGGGGTTCAATCCCTGCCAATCCAAACTTGCAGCAAACACCATCATCGTCACTCCCGATTGACAGTCATCAAAAGCAACGGCACATTCAAACATTTTCATCAAGCAAACAATCAATAACTCATTTGACAACGGTTTCTTTATTAATTTTTAGCCTTCCTATCCATTACAACTCTTGAGCGTATGTCCCCCGTCGTTTATTCTTTTGGCAGTGCACTCTGCAGCCATGGATGAGTCTGATCAGCCCGATGAGATCATATCTGACACTCCTGAAGAGGCCCCCGGCATGCACGACATCTTCCTCACTGCCGTCATTCAAGATGAGGACGTCTTAAAAGCCCGTGCCATCCTCGCCGGCGTGACCAAGTCCCAAGAGTACCACTTATTTATGCGCATCCAGCATTTCGAGCCCAAGGACCAGTCGGTCAAGGGACTGCCCCTCATCAAGGAGCTCACCAAGGAGCGAAACAATCACACGCCCAACTGGCTCGAGTTGAACTCCATCTTACTCAAACAGGCATACACTTTACAGATACGCACAAAAGTCAACAAGGACGAGATTGAGGCCGCAAAGAATGGTGGCGCCCCCTTGATCCCGCCAACCAGGGTCCGGGTGCTCAAGTGGTGTGAGATGCCGGATCCTCCTTCCCAGCACCTTCCGCCGTGGATCAGCCAGCGTAGAGCCTTGGATATCTACGACCCGCAGATGGAGAAGATCCTGGTGGACAACAGATTCCAGTTCGTCTCTTTTCCGGGTTTCTTTTTGCTGCTCTCCTTGGTTATGTACCTGACCTGTTTTATTTCCCTAGGCGCACATCAAACATCTACGAAGAGTCCTACGAATACCGCAAGGGAAAGCTGGTCTACAGCCTGACCAAGACGTGGCCGGTAGACCCATCTGTCCCGAGCGACCAAGTCCCGAACCTGGCATCGCAGGAGAACTTTGCGCCGTTCTGGATGCTGTACGTGCGTTCGCTGGTGGAATCCAAGGCCGAGGCGATGCAGCAGGCACACGCGAGTCTGGCACAAGTGAAGGGGGATTTGGCGGGCGTGTTTGTCTTCAAGTCGTTTGATCGCAGGGCGATGGATACCAGATGCCACGTGCCTGCATAGGTGGGATGTTGGGGAAGCGGAGTTGTCATAAGGTTTGACGCACGCCGCAGCGATGCCGAGAAACCAAGGTTTGTTATTAATGAGCAGAGGCAGAGAAAGAAAAATAAAAGTCGGCTGACAGAGACTCTCGGCAGCTGGCAAGTTGACAAGAGTTTCCAAGAAAACCCCTGCATTTGCTGCGTTTCTCGCTGCCGCTGACTAAGACCTGACGCCAATCGGATGGCTGCCTTGGGGACGTAGCGTGGTTTGAATGCGCAAGCGATTGGGTGAAATCGAACGGCCCACCATTAGCTCCAAAAGTCGGAAGTCGGACCCCTGGCAATTTGTGGAGATTCCTTGGTCTGGGTTGGGCCGATGCGGCAGAGTGTCGTAAATGTCTGTCACGAGATACCCGTATCTTCAGCATCAATTGTCAGACAAATTGCACACAAACCAAGTGCAGCGCGTCGGCCCTTTATCAATCTCATGTCTCCGTCCCGCAGTCCCGATGGTCTACGGCGGGAAGCCCTCTCGGGGCTGTCGGACATGTCGAGCCCGCCGAATCAAGGTGCGTGGGACCGCCGTCCACTGATTGTCCAGGGTGCCTCTTAGCAGGTAACCGCTGTTCTGGGACCAACACATGATTCTAACCATCGCGCCGATCCCACGGCTACACAGTGTGACGAGGGAAAACCAACATGTCAGCGGTGTGCAAAGTCGAAACGAGAATGCGGTGGTTACCGCCCCGAGTTCGATGTCGTCCACCGCGATCAAACCAATTCGACGCTTCGAAGGGTTAACAACAAGATCGAGACGACCACTAAGGTCGAATCAACCTCATCAGCTCCATCCCCGTCGCCAAGCCCCACCGCCGTCTTGACTGTGCCTTTGGCTCAACGGGCAACATGTTATTTCGCATCCAACTTCATCCTCATGCCCCTGAGTTCCACCGCCGCTCATGGGTTCATGGATTACCTCGTTCCATTGATTGGATCCGAACCGCAAGGTAGTTCATTACGACATGCATTCAACGCCTGCGCCTTTGCTCTTCTGAGCAACCGTGCCAAAGCAGACGCCGTTGATCTCTCTCAGTTCTCGCTGAGGGAGCATACCCTCGCTTTGGCACAGACTTATAAAGCACTTGGCCATCCTGCAACAGCTGCTGCCGATGCCACCTTGGCCGCGGTGCTGTTGTTATCTCTC
Organism: Cladorrhinum sp. PSN332; assembly: GCA_033297175.1. NCBI lineage: Eukaryota > Fungi > Ascomycota > Sordariomycetes > Sordariales > Podosporaceae > Cladorrhinum > Cladorrhinum sp. PSN332. The sequence goes on along the minus strand of MU858838.1, from coordinate 227,795 downwards.
TACGAGACCATCACGGCCAGGAAGGAGACCCGCATGCTGGCATGGCGCTCTCACATCGACGGAGCCGTTCGCATTGTGCAGACCAGAGGTCGCGACATGTGCAAAACCAGAACCGGAGCACTTCTTTTCGCCGCCGTCAGGCATCAGCTGATCTCCCGCACGTTATCGTCAGGCATCCCATTACCCCTTGGCACAGACTGGTGGATGAGTGACGGTCACTCGGATACTCTCCTCGCTGCTGCCCAACGTTTTGCTCTCAACTGCGGCGATATCAAAACCCAGTCCGGCCAAATTCTCGTCTCTTGCTCGAAATCTCCCGAGTCCATCGACAAGGTTCGCAAGGAAATCCAAAGAGTCCAGGACCTGGACCGGTCCATCGCCAATTGGCTCGCATCTATTTCCAAAGAATTCCGCTTCGCTCCCTTTTGCTGGGTTTATGAAGACGATCTAGGTCTCTCAAAGGGCGGCAGCTACGCCGAAGTGGACGTTTTCCCTGGTAGGGTTGACGTCTACCCGGACTTTGTCACAGCCAGCGCCTGGAACCTTGCCCGCGTAACGAGGCTTCTCCTCGCATCTATCCACATTCGGCTGGTTGCTTGGATCTGCGCTCCTGCAGGGTATCGAGACACTCCAGAATATTCCGCGGCCAGAACAATATGTGAGGCCACAATCTCTGATATCTTGGCCTCGGTTCCGTATCACTTTGGATGGCATTTAAACCGCGGGATCGGTTCGTATTCAGACATCTCCGGCTTTGCATGCGGTGAGGAAGCCGGCGGGCTCAAGGCGTTGCCGGCCTTCTTCTTGATCTGGAGTCTCACTTGCGTCAAGAACCATGACATTACTACACCCCAACAGCGGGCGTGGGCAAAGGGGAGGCTGAGGGTCATTTCTGAGCAAGTCGGGTTGAAGTATGCCCAGGTGGTAAACGATGTAAGTGCCAACTTGGAGCCTTTCCTGCATTCTTATCTCATGCTTACACTATTCAGGTTGACCTACGCTTTCCTTCCATGATGATACATCAAGACGGGATCTCAATCGCGTCAGATCCGTTCTACCGTACTCTACCAGTGCGGTCGGCTGCGAGTCCCGATTCTCCCCTGACACCTGACAGCATACCGCCCATCAAGAAAAGCCCGTCACCATGATGCCGCATCTGAGCCTCGGTTACACAACACAGGTTGCAACCATTGGAAGCTAAAGCGCAACCAGTTGCTCCATCTCAGGCTGCAACATCGACCCGGTCAGTTGGCGAGAATACGACAGGTCTAGCAAGCCATTCGAATATATATACAGTCATTTCTGAATAATAGAACAGAGGGAACGCGACAAACAGATATTTGTCAAGCGCTGAATAGCGGGTCGCCGGTTCGGATGGTGTGGCTTTGAGGACAACGCCACCGGCTGTAAACAACAGGTGGACTGATATTATTTCGCTGCTAATATGCAAAGCTTGGAATTGAATTGAGTATGGTGATCTCAAATCATTCTTGACTCCTCTTGGTTCTCATTGCGTCGATTTGTGTTTGTAACCACGATGCAACCACGCTAAGCCGATCAGCTCTCCACCACTAACCACCATTTCCAAACGGCGCCAATGTCACCCGCCCAGCCCAGCTTTTCGGCCAAGGACGACTCCATCGCGACGAAACGGCTAAAATAATTTAATTGCTGGGCAGGGCTAACACTCTTGAATCGTCTTGTCAACCTGCCTAGTGCTTGCTTTAGCATGATGCTTATTTCGACATCAATCCAAGCATGTGTATTCAGTTCCGTCTTCACTTCCAATTATCTCCCCCCGAGTTTTCGAGACTTTCCCTTCCCCAAACTGAGTCCGCAGACACGTCTGGCAAGGGGGGTCGAACTGTGGCGCTATGCCCCACCAACGGTATTGACAGACGTGATTGATTGAATGAACGGTTCTGGGCCAGGGCCACAGTCTCTATATACACAAGCCCTGAAGGGGCGATTCTGATAAAAGGAAGTAAAACCCTTCCCCGAGTTCCGAGGCTGGAGGTCGGTTCCGGAGGTGCCTAGCGTCCGTGGATGGCATTGCGCACTGGCCATGTTGACTAAGCAGTGCCCCTAGCACTTGGCATGGCCTGCGCGACACCAACTTTGCCCGTCCACGTCATCGAAAACGTTGAATTGGAAAACTTATCTAGGTACATAGTGGGCTTCTGCAAGTCCTCAGAATCTGTGCTGTCAGACCGTTTCCGCCGATCTGACTTTTAGTGACTACTCGGGGTATTCAGCGTCTCATCCTCCTACCACTTCCGTGACCGATCCCGAGCTTGAAAACGATGCCGGCCTTGCCCTTTGGCACAAATGGAGTTATTGCTAGTATTATTCACGGGCATGAAGCCCAATGTGGGTCACAGTGGGGGAGTACGGTATCACCAGAATCATCAAGCGTGTCCCCTAAACATCAACTTTGACAGGCCATTTAAAAATGTCGCCGATTCCTCAGTATCAATAGGCAGGCGGCTGCTCTGGAGTCGGTCTGAACGACAGAATAATGCATCCATCCATTCATGCCAACACTCTCTCTTCCTGACCAGTGCCCGGCCATTGCTATTTGGATGGGGCCCCGAAAAGAGCTTCGCTTCCACAAAGGGCACGAAAGACAGTAGCAATGACGCTGCCAGTTCACACGACCCGAAAACAAGCTTTTTTTTATCTTGCAACTTGAGCTAAAGGCTGAGGAGGGGCTGTGGTTTTAGCTAGCGTTAGGGGCAGGTTCCAACAATCGCTGTCATGTTTCCGACAGCATATACTGCGGTTGCATGCAAGCAACTTGCACAACAAAAAAACGGCCGTGCTGACCCTGCGATACCTGCCAAGATCGTTGAGCAATTGCGGGAGCCAATTAGTTTAGTTGTCCAGCCTCACTTGGCCCTCCAAAACAGTGACATGTTCTCTTGTAACACAACACTTGGCGCACGCCCCTCCCGCCAATTTGCTCCAGACTCATGTCACATAAAATGCCGGCTCTCACTCTCGCGGTTCTGGCACTCAGGTTTGTCTCGAGAGTCTTTTAATCAGAAACCACTTATCCGATCCATCTGTCAGTCTCCTTCAATTCCGCTTAGATGACTGGCTGGGGGGCAGAAGCCATCGTCGCTGTCGTTGGCGTCGTCATTGCCATCCCTTCAACCGTGCTTGCAATTTGGACCTTTGTTCAACATCGCAAGCACCAAACTCGCCACTATACGGCTAAAGGTTCCAAACGACATGATGATGAGGGTGAGGGTCTTTCTCAACTTGTGTTCCACCTTTCTCCAAAACAAACCGGCACCCAGCAATAAGTACTCGACTATCAGCATTGCAAGAGGTGGAGGTGACCATCACCACGGAGTGGGCGATACGGCGCAAGGGGCGAACGATAACGTATCAAAGCAGGGAAGACTATTGAGAAGGCCGACGTATATAAGTCAGCACCAGTCTTTCTGTGGGTATAAAGATCGATTATAAGAGACCGACCTGCCACACGGTTCCCGCTGACCACACACACGACATCCTCCGCAATCTACCATTATAATAGCACAACGTCAGGAGACAAGACTCTGTAGGTCTTGGAGGATGGTTGGCCAGAAGCAAGGAAGTTTAGGAGCTCAGAGGGTGCCCACGGGTATAAATAAGCCTTGCGGTTCCAGCCAGAATGTAGGAAGGCAAGGACCCTGAGGCCATAACAGATTATCATATTGATTTGAACACGGCCTGACCCTGACCCTTCCTTTCATGAACCACAAGGGTGACGAGCCCCTATTCACCGGTGGATCCCTTTGTTTACTTGACTCTTGGCTGCTGTGCAATAGCCCCTTTTATCAGAAGGCAGGCCTATCAGCATTATCAATATCAGAAAAATTGCTCGAAACAGCACATGCACCCATGGACCGCCAAATTGGGTGCATTTGATTCACACCGCCTTGTCGCACACTTTCCCCCCCAAAATCCAATCCGAGAGAACAACCGTGTCAGGAAAGGCCTTCGGATATTGTAGCAGGGCAGCCAAGGAAATTTCAGTGTGCCTCACCCATACCAGAAATGAACCAACACCCGAGATTCAAATTGAGACCTTGAATGATGCATCCGGTGAAGGTTCCCAAGCGTGTCAGCCCGAGACTGGCTGGTTGACGAGGGACTTTTTCACCAACCGTGAACATTACGAATATACCTTTAAGTAGTTAGACAATCACGTCCGCCCTATTTAATTGCGGGTTTTTGCGGTCTCTCCTCGGTGCGTGGTTGGCCTCAGCCAACACTGTTTTCTGATTTGACAGCTGCCCCACCCCTACGTCCTGTGTCCCATCTGGTTGAGACGACATGGCTGTACAAGTAAAGTTTCTGATACAAGTACACACATATTGCGTCTATTTTATGCTCTGTATAATGCAATTATCTCTCCTCCAAATCACAGCTGCTTAATGTAGGTACCCAGTGATATCCTGTAACCCTCCCTGTCTGGTCCTCGGAAAACTCGGTTTTGACTAGCAGGGGTGGGAGCATCTTCCATTGGTCCCATCGTGGCTTGGTGTAAAAGAACCAACAGGATCAACAATGCAGTTGGTTCAACGAGAGTATTCCTTCAAGTGGTGGTAAGTGCATAGATATTTAAGACAGACAATTCCACACCTCGAATCTGAGTGTTTCTCTGCGTTACCATCTCTCTCTATCCAACTCCCCAATGGCCTGATCGGGCTCACCAAAATGATCATCGAACTGCTCTTAGCGCCAGGGCTGGCCTACGCGGCATGGACCCTCATCTGCCTCGAGATCAACGTCCGAAAGGCCCGCGCGATGGGCGTGCCCGTCGTCCGTCTCCCGGTCGATTACAACAACGTCCTCTGGGTGGTCTTTGCGCCGTTCCTCTTCAAATTCCTCGACAGGCTCCCGTTCGAGTGGGCTTCGTACCCCAACTTCTTCCGGCTGTCCCGAAGAGGGTACCACTTCTACGAAGGCTCGAAACCGTTCGAAAGGCTGGGGCCGGTTTGGGCCCAGGTGACGCCCGTCAACATCTGCTTGCACTTCGCCGACCCCGAAGCCGCCGCAGAGATCTTTGCGAGACGCCGCGATTTTCTGAGGCCCGTGGAGGAGTACATGCTCCTCGAAGTTTTCGGGCCGTCCCTCTCGACCGCGGGAAGCGAAGACTGGCCTCGCCACAGAAAGGTTCTGGCCGCGCCGTTCATGAACGAGAGCATCATGTCGCTCGTCTGGGACGAGTCCATCCGCCAAGCGGGAGCAATGGTCAAATCGTGGACCGGAGCGGGACGAGACGGCGTCGTCAGCATCCAAAAGGACACGCGCACCCTTTCTCTCAACGTCCTGGCATCCATCGCCCTCCGCAAGTCGTTCTCCTTCCACGGCTCATCCGACCCTGCTCAGGACGGGGGGGTCGTTACCGAAGCAAACATCTACCGCGACTCCCTCCAGACGGTCCTCGACAACATCATCCTCCTGATGCTGGTCCCCTACCGCTTCCTCTCAAACCGCTGGATGCCCAAATCCTGGCAAAAAGTCGGCCGCGCCTCCCTCGCCTTCCAAAACTACATGAAAACCACCATCGAGCGCGAGACGGAACTGGTAACCGGCACCCAAGGAAAACCCACCAGCTCGGCAGGACTGCTCACGGGCTTCGTCCACGCCCTCGAAACGCACAAACGCGAAGCGGCGGCGGCAGCTTCCAAACCACAACAACACGGCGAAAAAAGGGGCATGTCTATGGACGAAGTAATGGGCAACTTCTTCATCATCAACTTTGCCGGACACGACACGACAGCCAACACGCTGGCGTTTGCGGTTTTGGCCCTCGTCGCGAATCCCGAAATCCAGGACTGGGTGGCGGAGGAAATCAACGCCGTCGTCGGCGGAGTGACCTCAGAAAGGGAATGGGACTACAGCGAGATCTATCCCAAACTGAAACGATGCCGCGCCGTCATGCTCGAGACCCTCCGCTTGTACCCCCCCGTCAACGGGATCCCAAAGGTGAACAAAACCGCCCAGTCCTTGCGCGTGGGCGACAAAAACAGATTCACCATCCAACCGGGAGTGAAAGAAACCATCAGCCTCTACGCCATACATGTTCACCCGGCCTACTGGGGACCCGAACCGAAGAAGTGGAATCCAAAGAGGTGGATAGTTGACCCTGCCAGTAAAAGTGCTTCTTCGTCACATGCATCCAATCTCAAAGAACTGGAAGACCAACTTGCGGGTGAAGAACTGTATGTCCCCGACAGGCTGATCTACTTCCCCTGGTCCGAGGGACCAATGAGCTGCCCGGGCAAGAAGTTTTCAGAGGTTGAATTCGCTGCTACCGTGGCTTGCGTTTTGAGGTCTCATCGGTTGTCTGTCAAGCTTGATACAGCGAAGGCGGGAGAAACTCAAGATATGACGAGGAAATTGGTTGACAAGGTGATGAATGATGTGAATTCGGAGCTCCTGCTGAGGATGACGAATGCTGATCGGGTGAGGGTTGTTTGCACATCTGCCTGATGGGTAGGGACATGCTGGACCTTGATCGGGAGGGGAAAAGAAAAAGGTCTCTTTGAGTTACTCGAAATCAATAAACTGCCTAAAAAGTGCCGACGTGACTGTGCCGGCTCTTTATCCTGTTTACTTATCCACCTTGTCAACCAACGTCTTATCAATAAAGATCTCTGCTGCCTCTTCATCGGCTTCCCACTTTCTCCAGTCGTCCCACAGCTTCGCGGCCTACGTCCTGTTGAACCCTTCGCCGCCGTCCGACACGAATTCCTTGACGATTGCCCTGACGGGATGGCCGCGGTGTTGCTCGTATCGATCCCAGAAGTTGCGGCCGTACAGTATCGCGGGGTCATCGTCGCCGGGATCACCGCGGGGGCGGCCCATCAGCCTGGCGACTTGGTGCGCCTGTTCGGACGAGAGAAGAAGGTAGCCATGGCTCCGGACGGCGAGGTCTTCGCATTCCTCTTGCTTTAGGCGGCCGTAGACGCGACACTCGCAATTGAATGGGTCAAAGTGGTCTGCGTATAACTGGGGCTTTGCGAGTCTCTTGGATAGCCACCGTCTGTAGCACTGGCCGAGGTATTCCCACGTAGTAAATTTGAACATCTTGAGGGCGTAGGGGCCCTTGCCGCTAATCTTGGCCTTCCAAACATAGGAATCCTTATCCTCGTCACGGCCGAGACGGTCGAGGAATTCAATATCGGGGGCATAGGCGGTAAGTGTGAAGGGTTCCAGCTTGGGGCCAGGCACCTGAGGGAGCGGCACCGGTGGATTTGAGGGGGTAGGGAGGAGGGGGTGGGTCGAAACGCGAGGCATTGTGGTTGATGATTTTTTTTTTTATAAGTCTGTTGGGGGTTGGGCAAAAAATAAATAAAGGGAGCGAGAGCGGAAGAGTGTTTCGTTCACCTGCCAACAACTGCCAGGAATTCTCAAAGGCTGCAAACACAAAGTTGAACCGACATCCTGCACAGTGCAACGCAAGAATCCCGACATCACAGACCACCGGGGGTATCCTTCGACAGGATATAAAAGGTGTCGACAACCAGACATAACGATAAGTCATCCCCCGTTCATCCACGCCCACAGAAGCTGCCAAAGAGGATGACGTCGAGCAACTTAGCCTTCTTTGGACCGTCAACGCTGTCCGGGAGTGCACAGGTTAAAGGTCGGCAAGGGCAAATACCAGATGTCCCTGGGTAATGTGGTTGGATGAAACGGATCATATCAAGATTGGGGAATGAAGGAAGGATGATGAATACAGGGAGCAAGGTTTCAAACTATTACACTGCAGCGACCATAATGTTTTCCGTGATGGCCGACAGACGAGAAATAGATATAGATACTCCGTACCTGTAGATATTATGGGACGTGTGCGTCGTGTCAATTTGTGGTCGATATTATAACAGATGGTGGAAATTTCGATGGTGGGGTTGGGGAAGCCTGGCGGGAGGAAACGTGAACAAAAGAATCAGAAAAAAATCAGAGTGTTTCACAGAACCTTCGAAATGTTGACAACGTGCATGCGGCTGAGTGGCTTCAAATCGTGTCACGCAAAACCAAATGGTTGCGTGGTCAAGCACACCCCCCTCCTTATATACCTCCACAATCGGGAACCAATTACGGGTTCTGTAAAATGCGTCGTGGAGTGTCGGCTACGGTTTTGAGGCGGTTGATGCAACCCACCCTATCCAGGTCCGCGGCGCGAAGCTAACCTACATTAGGCAGTTCAAATCTTGGTCCCGCAATGCAATGGTTGCATGATACACACCCACCTCGAGGGAGGAAATCTGACAGCATTGGAAATAACTAACATAGTATGCAGGGCCTCCCAAAGTCAAAATAAATTTATCTGGGGATTCAAGATTCCAAAATAAAACCGCTGCTCTCAATTCAATCCTGACATCTTTCTCCCAACTGCTCGACAACCTCAGGTCCCTTCCTACCTAGTTTGCCATTACCTATTTTATATATATATGTTACCAACATTCCTAACACTCAGATAACTGTTTCCACTTTCCGAAGCATGATCGGCTCGGACCCCCAAGTCATCATTGCCCTGGTTGGTGTCTTGGTCACCTTGCCTCCAACCTTATACGCCATGTGGAAATGCTGCCGTCATTATCGACTTCGACTCGGATTACCTCGATTCCGACTATTCAATGGCAGGAGCCGAACCGGCGGTACGTTGTTTCAGCCCATGTCCGCTGGTAGTGTGTCCTGTGCCCTCGGACGCCTCAGCTTACACCCGTCGTTTTGATACGTACCAAAAGATATACTCCCGATACAAGCCCGACAGCAAAGCTTCCCTAGCCGCGACTGGCACGACACCAGCGGCTTGTACCATCAATTGAAATTTCAACGACAGCATGAACCTGTGTATTACCGTCGGCGGCGGTTGACTCTGGTGGAGGAAGAGGGAGATATCTTCCAGTTCCCTGGCAAGGATCGAGTGAATCAAGCTTCGACGGTGTAAACCAGGAGGCTAATAGTGGGCAAAACAGCCATGATGCATGTGGCTTTCAGGTTTGAAAAGCGTTGTCTAGTGTAATGTCAACTATTGGTAGCTTAATGATCAGTATTGGGCAGATGGCTGATGTCTAGACAGTTAAAGAGGAATGAAGTACTAGTCTGGCTCATATGTTGGAAATTCTCTCTTCTTTTTTTTTTTTTTTTTTTTTTTTTTTTTGGTTGGGTCCATCTTTAGGGTGCCTTCCCGATTGATCAAGTGGCTGAAAGCTGGCAGTGCCGCCATTCTTCCTCTTGATTATCGGAGACCTCGCATCTGGACCAGGAAAGAACTCTTCGTACCAGTAAATCAAGGATTCTTCCCCACACGGAATTAAGAATTCAGGACAATACCAAAGTATTTTACAACCTCTCCTCGGTCCGAAGTCATACCTACCACTTACCTATTCACCTGCCTACCTACTTGCCCATTATGTGCTGTATCGCCGTGGGTATGGCGGTAGGTTGGTGGCTAAGAATGCCCTAGTGAATGAGGGTTTCCACTCATTCTCTCTTACACACACACACCAACAGGATTCTCTTCGAACAAGGATTCAGTAAGCCATCTGATTCCTCTGATCAGGTGGGGACACACAAGAACAAGTCTAAACACGAAATGTCAAAAGAGTGGTGTTGGATTCCTTGCCTTCCTTCCAATGTTTGAAGGGTCAGCCTCTGGGTATATATACGCAAGAACACAAAAATGAACCTTCCACACAAGCCACTTCCCACTAGCCACTTCCCACTAGCCACTTCCCATGAGCCATCTACCACAGTATGGGCTTATCCACCAAGTCACTAGATGGAAGGAGTGGTCAGTCTCTGGCACGGCTGAAAGGCAGGAAGTCTGTGTGAGGGCGTGGGTGTGGGTGCCTGTCCCTAGATCTCCAGAAAGTTACAGTGGTAGTTGAATTCCAGAGCACTGGCCCACTGTGGCTGTAGTCTACAGCGGTCAATTAGTATACAGTGGGTGTGGCAGGGCGGGAACTTGGTCTGGGATGGGAGCCTGCTTTGGGATGAGAGCCTCGGAGATCCTGGGCCTAAGATGCCATCTTTTCAGTGCGGTGCCATGATCCATGATATCGAGGGCTGGACCGGTCAAGTCAGCATCCAGGGTCGCTCAGGAACCCCAGTAATTGTGCCGCTGACAGGCATTGCCAAGGCAGTTTGAGGGCCGGCGGGCTTTGGTATACTACGTACTTGAACTCGCAAAAGAGTGGTGGTGGGGCCAAAAGCGACACCATGGGCCAATCAATAATCGGTTTGATTGAAAATGACACCAGGGGTCCGGAACGGTAACCAAATTAGGCAATCAGGTGTGTCGTTCCCCACCTTGCCTGACATGCATATATAAAGTGTTTCATGCAGTCTCCATTCAACAATCTGCATCTTTGGCGCACTGAAACCCCACATCAGCGGCCCCGTTATCCGTAGAAAATGTTTAAGGAACACAGACGCGGCCAACAGGATAGTCTGACTGCGTCGGAAACGCCTTGTCTTGTTGCAAGGCTTGCACACTCGGGCTGCTTCGATATTCTTAATATGAATAGCTGGGAAGACTCTCCCTCACGGGTCAAAAGAACAAGATTCTGGACAAAGATATCTCTCTATTATTCCATTTCACATCAACTTCACATCCAAGGGTGGAACAGCCCCAGAGGAATATGTTGAAGCATGACTTCAATCCAAGACCCTCAAGCAATCATTGCCCTCGTCGGCATATTCGTCACCCTCCCACCGACCATGTACATCACGTGGAAGGTGTATGTTAGACGGAAACACCAACGATCAAGACTTCAAGTTGAATCCCCACCAGACGCCGCGTCCGACGGCGGTATGTCATTGATTCATACCTGAGCACTCCCGGTCATTTCCTCTTTCACACAGAAACTGACAGTGGCATTACTCCCTCAGACCTGCCACTCCTCTCAATACAATCTCATCAAGAGGGACGAACTGATCCCCAAACTTACGAGCTACCGAATGAAAGGCAGCCAAACCCAATCTACTACCACCGCCGTACAACAACAATAGTACAAGAGGAAGGAGTCACTGCTTGGGGAACACCGTATCCGACCCTAACCCTGCCAGACTGATTGGTCGATTGGGGCAACCAATGAACAGCAACACCGACCCACCCAAGCCAACCAGAGACACAAAAAACAATGATACCAAAAAATCCTATTCATATCTCATAACAGTCAACCTCGTCCCCACCAAAACATTGGAAGTTGGAACAAACAAACCTCCCATACATGTACATGTATTATATTCATTCAAGCTCCATCATCTTGTTTTGCCCCTTCCATTCCTCTGTTCTTGACACAAAGTCAAATAAAAGATCTCGTTTGTTCATGCTGCCCATCCCATCCACCCATCCATCCATCCTTCAAGCGTTCTGTTTCAATCTGTAATAATCATCCCTCAAAATTCCACCCGTCTTCATCAATAATTCATGCCACGTTAAACCGAACAAACACCGGGAAAAAGAGTAAAGATCACCGCCATCAGCTCCAAAGAAGAATGAAGACAACACACTGACTCCAAAACAGACCGTCCAAAACAAGAAAACGAAAACAAAAAAAAACATAACCTCCAGGGCATTTGTAGCTGTACGCGTCCCGTTCGTGTCGATCCTCGTCATAAGCATACATAAATGATCATACTCGTAAGAATCAAGAAATATTTCGAAAAAAAAAAGAAAAAAAAAAGAAGAAATGTTGCTCGCTCTCGCAGTGCACGCAGCAAGGTAGCAATGGGGGTATCCAGCCCTGTGAAGGAGAAAAGAATAAAAGAAATCATGCCAACCCGAAAGGAAAAAAGACGGACAGTAACGCGAATGCCAAGCTCACTTCTTGCACGCACAAATATGGCATCAGCTCCAAAAACGCAACAAACATCATAATAGTCGGTTGGGTTTGCAAAGCGTGTTTCAGAGTATCATCACTTACTCCAACTGACCCTCCGCAGTATTTGCCCCTAAGCACCACTGCTCTTTCGTAGACTGTTGCGCCTGCCGAGGCCGAGCCACTTCCGCTTTCCTCCCCCTCCGGTAGTTGCTGCAGGGACTGGTGCGTTTCCGTTTTGTGCCGGACCATCAATGGCCAGGGATACTCCACCGCTGTGATCGATGCTCCCGCTCGGCATATGCTTAGACTCCGAGACTGGCACCCCGCCGACGGGTGCCCTGTTGCTGATGACTGGCACAAGCTGTACCCCACCAACGTCATCATCAAACTCGACCCTCCGCTCCGGATTTCTATTCCGTTGGATGGGTGGAGGAGTGGCGCTAGCATCCCTATCATCATCCACAAGAGAATTCCTTCTTCCCCACGAAGGCATACCCACGATCCCTGGCCCCTGCCTTTCGGCGGCAGCTTTGAAGGTCGTTTCCGTAGGAGGGGCGCTGGACGGAGTGGCCAGTGGTGGGTCGGCTGATCCGGCGGAGCGACGGAAGAAGTTGTTAAGCCCTCTTGATCGTGGTCGGACAGCTGTACCTTGACTAGCCGTTGGGGGATAGTGCCGTTGTTTCGGTGGCAGTAACTCCTGCAAGTCTTGCTTGCTTTGTACGCCCTGGGCAGGCGGAGGAGGAAGGTGAATCTGCTTTGGTGGCACAGTCATTGATCGATTTTGTTTCATATCCATCTCTGTCAAGTGCCGCGGAGGAGGTTGGACATCAGTGCTGTTGCTGCGAGCCCGATTTCCTCTGCTGGATCCCTTCTTCAACTTTGAGAACGGAGAGGCCTTAGCCGGCAAAGCCGGCAGCGGGCGGCTCTCGGCAGTCGTCTTTGCTTGAAGGCTTGACTTGCGGTTTGGCGGGGGTGGGGCTGGATTGGCCGCCGTTGCAACTGTCGGCGTCAAGAGGCCGGGACCAAACATCGGAGCAGGCAAAGAATATCCAATTGCATTCAATGCCTGAGCTGTAGGGGCTGCTGAATAGTCTCTCCCCCCAGCACCAGCGTACCCTGCCCCTCCCAAGGTGCCAAACATGGCATTTGTTGCCCATCCTTTAGTGGACGTAGGGAACGAGAACAAGTCAGGCGATGCGCGACCCTTCTTAAAGGTCGGATTAGCCTGAGATACAGAGCTCATCGGACCAAGCACCTCGGCATTTCCAGCCTTTTTGCTTTCTCGTAGCCAAGTGTCCACACTTGAGGACCTCGAGTCATCCGCCGCGCCACCGTCATCATCGGAATCGCCGCTGTCCCAGTCAATCCGGTGTTTTTCGCGTGATATTGGCCCAGATGTTCGAGGTCTCTGGATTTGGGAGGCAGATATATGTGGCTCGAAATTTGTGTCACCACTGGAAAACGGCTTACGGCTGTCAAACGCGGTTGTGGAAGCCGCTTGCGCGCTGGCCGTCGGCACACGCGGTGGTTCAAGGCCGGTAGCAAGCTCATTGAGAGCGGAGTGGTGAGAAACCGTGGTATCAGACAGAGCCAGGTAGCTGCGTTCGTTTGACAAGATTTGCTCCTTGGAGAGGGTGTCGTTGGAGTCCTTGTAGAGACGTAATGTTGTGGTCGAGATCGTGTCGGGAGTTGGCGGCAGCCCATGATCTCGGCCAAATTTGCCCTCTGTCAGTACCCTTTCCAACTCCTCACGCTTTTCCTTTTTTGTTTTGGGCAGAATCTGTGACGATGGAGGGCGAGCAAAAGGAGAACGGTCATGTGCGGTCGTGTGTGCACGAGCGACTTCCTTTACATCCATCTTTTCCAAGCGGCCAAGAGGGGAGCCAGACACATCCAGGACGTCAGTAATGTTGTGGAATTGAGCGTAACCGTTGGAGACAGCACGGGCCGTGCTTGGTCGAGATTTTGGTGTTGCACTTCTAACTCTGGTGGGCGACTCGAGGGCAAGCATTCTTTGCTTGGTGGTAATACCCACGGGAGAAGGGCTGCGTTGCGGAGGGGATGCGCCATCACTTGTTCGATTTCGTCCATACACACTGACAAACGAACTTTCACTAAGAATACTCAGTGCGGGGCTGCCCATCCTGAACCCTCCCCGGGCCGTATCTGGCGAGGCCTCGGTGGTTGTGGGTAGGCTCAAAACGCTATCCCGGACGCCGAGGTAAACATCCCGCAGGTTGTCGGTGTTCTCGGCCTTTTCGGAGAGGAAGCTCGGCATTCGATTGAGGCCCTTAGACTCCTCGGATGCTGGTGGTTGAACGGGTTTGGAGATGAGAGTCGAGTTGATATATGGCAGTCCCTGTTCTTCAACTTGAAGCACCATCTCTCGTTCACGCAAGAGTTGTTCCACCCGTGACTCGAGCATAACGATCATGCTCACAGCCTCTCCAACCGCCTTGTCTCGTTTCTCGAGTTCCTGGAGCAGCCGTTCGTTTATTGACTCCGTGTCCACCTTTTCTCGCTCTACCCTCTCCAGCCGTTCTTCCAAGGCTGTCTGTCTCTCGCGGCGGTGAAACAGCTCTAGCTTCAAGTCAAAGTTTTGCTTGTGTAAGTTGGACAATGTTTGCTCCATTTCTTTGACACCCAGACCCTTTTTCCTGGATGAATCAGACCCATTACTCGAGATTGGTCGGCCATCAGATGGAGAGGGACTGCGTAGGGCTTTGTTATCGACGGAAGAGCGGAAAAGGTCATTAGCTCCTCCACGACTTGACGTTCTCTCGTAGTCAACTCTCCTTTCCCGCTCTAGTCTCTCTAGTAGCAAGGCCGACATTGGTGTAAGAGATTGAGGGGAAGTCTCGGAAACCTCGCGCGATAATTGGGACTTGGGACGTTCGCATCTGCCGTGATGATGTCGGTGGCTGTGTGTGGAGGTGGTTTGGGAGGTCGAGGAGGAACTATTGCTTGCTCTTGAGGCTGCCCGGGGTCGAGGAGGAGCTTTCGAACGATCGTTCAATTGGCTTTGCGCGCCAAAGCTGTCCGTGCTTTCCATGCTGGGTAGACAAACACCGTTGCTTGGGCGTAGGGTGGGTCTGGAGTAGGCGTCAGTCTAACAAGCTCGCCAACAAACGGTTGGAACTTTGCTGTGACGTACCGCAAGCCAGGGACTGCAGGGAGGAAGCAGTCACTTCAGACAAAGAGATAAAGCCCAGCTGAGGTGGAAGGCCGAGCAAATCCCGACCTGGAGGATACGAAGTGCAATGGATCGCCTACTACCGGCGCATACCAGACACCTCTGCAAAGCAACGTCAAGTCATGAGAAAATAGATCCAGTTTTCATCAAGCAGTTGAGAAAGCGAAGCCGGGTGTAGGCAGGACAGGGCGGTGACGAAGAGAGGCTCGATGGCAGGTTTATTCGTTTGTTTGTAATTATCGGCGCAGTTTCGGCGGTGCGACAGTGTCTCGGATACGAGGAATGAGCAACTTGCAGTCTGTGAGAGAAGAAAATGGTTCGAGGAAGCTCGATTTGCGAGACGCGAACTTCGGCGAGCACAGGAAATCAGCTCCAACAAAAGGGAAAAAAAGCAAAGCAGACTTGGTGACAGGAGGCGGCGTTTCAAAGGGGGGTGCCGTCAGCAACGAGGGATTCGCGATCGGATAAGAAGCAATGAAGGAAAAGTGACACGACAGGTGAAGTGCAGCGTGCATCAGTGGGGAATTTTTGGTGCTAAGAAACTTAATTCGTTGGAATTCTGGGTGCAACCGGCGTGGGAGCAAAAGTGGAAGTCAGGTTTTGCTGAATTCTTCCTAAAACAGCTAGTCACTCTCTATTTCAAGCTAGCCTATGACCCCCGCTGTCCCGCAGAGTGGCATCCTCCTGCAAGGTGATAAGCTTGGGTGCTTGAACCGCAAACACAGCTTTGACGTTTTTGCTGCAGCGTTCCTCTCTCCAATGTCCAATCGTTTCGGCAGATGCAAGAAACTCCCTCTCATGGACAGCGCGCTACATCAATGTTGTCCTAGCATTTGCAATTGCTTACATATCTCTGCAATTCCCGTCCCTTCGACATTTATTTTGAGCAAAATAACAACAGATCGGACCGCAACGATGAAGCGGCCCTCCCCGGTCCTCCACACCCTCTCTCCCAGTTTTCAGCGACAAGGATAGTCCTTTGTGGCCAATCACTGGGCCTGTCACTCGGTTCCAGCCCACTGGATGTTTGTCCGTAAAGTTCCGCTATGCCTGATTCGGATAGTCCCTGAGCACCAGCACGGCACATGGGCGATTGGTCAGCTTGGATTTGGTCAAAAAGGGGCCCTTTTCTCGTCGTTTTTAACACGCTTTTTTCTGTGAAGGAGAACAAGAATTTCAAAGTCCCTATTGGTCACATATTTGGCTGACAACCTTGTCCAACAACTCACTGTCTCTGCCGGCTTTCCGAGGACACTGGAGACAATCCAATCTCTTCACTCGAGGTTACGTCAATGCCAGAAGAACCCCTCCATGCAAAGCCGATTGCCTGTCGATGGTCATTTCGCAGGCGTGGACGCGCACGAGCTGAGCCCTTCTTAGAAGCTTCCCCGTAACAGCGCAGCATGCCAACCAACACCCAATTAGGCATTTATCTTCCTTTGTAACCAATCAAATGTCCAAATTTTCCACCATCCTATACTCCTGCATCATGCAGATGCATCTCCCACAGTGCAAGTTCCCGATTGACTTAGCTCTCGGCATTCAATTTGCAGAGATCACTCAATGCACCACGATATCGTCCATCGGGCAGCCTCTCTCCACCGAGTCCATCGGCATCTTTTCCGCAATCAGCTTCCTCGTCAAGTCCATCAATTGGTCTCCCAACTCAACACTCTGCGACATCTCGCTTCCCTCTTCAGGAATGCACGGCGCGCAGATGTACTGTCCCGAGTCCTCGGTTGTGGTCACGCAAAAGATGGTCGGCACTGCAGCTTCGAACTGGTCCTTCTTCAACGGCTCGAGCCCGTATTTCATGGCCAATCCGCCGAGGGGATATCTGACACAAGACACATTGGTCAGCAGCATTCACAATAGGCAATAGGAGGCAAATGCATACGGCTCAAGGATATCCTTCCGGGACTGTTTCGTACTAACAAACCCCGGATGGGTAGCATTCATCAAGACATTCGGATGGCCCTTTTGCGTCACATTTCTGTCGAAATACCGGGCGTATAGGATCCCCGCCAGCTTACTTCGGCCATATTGACCGTTTGGTCCTGCATCAGAGTTAATCTCTTCCAAAGAGGCAAATTGAGTATCGGACGGCGCGGCGCTGTGCAAATTGCTCGACTGGTTGCTGATGCGCACCGTGGTGTTGTGGTCTTTGGCAGTCTTTTGCATGAGAGGGAGCAGATGGGATGTCAAAATTACATGGCCCATATGGTTGACAGCCATGTGCCGGTCCACGCCGTAACTCGTCAGGGAGGGTGTCATGATGCCTCGGCCGGAGTTGTTGACGAGGATGTCAAGTCGAGGAGAACGGGATTTGATGATCTCGGCAACTTGGTGCACGCGGTTCCAATCGCTCAGGTCACACCCCAACCACTCGATGCGATCGGCTTTGTCCTGCCCAAGTTCGTCGGCGATGACCTTCTTGGCGCCTTCCATTATTTCCGGGTCTACCGAGATGATGTACAGATTGGAAAGGTTGTGCTTGAGGAGGGTGTAGGTTACGCCGAAACCGATGCCCTCGCTTCCACCTGTAATGACGGCTACTTTACCCGTCAAATCTGGACAGTCGTCGAGTTTGAACTGGCGTGTCCCGAGCTTGGAAAGAGGGCCGCCAAAGTTCTCGGCGAGAGTATTCCCAAGCTTCTGCATCTTGTCACTGATGACACCTGGGGTCTTTTTGGTGGTCGATATCCGTCGATTTGGCAACTGGGTACGCAGGGAGTGGGCGATTGGAGCAATAGATAAAGGTCCGAAGCCGGTGGCACCACGTCCAGGCTGGGTGAAGAGAGCTACGCGTCTGACAATAACTCTGTTTGTCATCTTGGCAACTCATTCAGACGCCGGGATGCGAGGTTTTCGGCAGAATCATCATGTCGGATTCATTGCTTTTATATGTGCTCATGGCCTCGC
Organism: Cladorrhinum sp. PSN332; assembly: GCA_033297175.1. Lineage (NCBI taxonomy): Eukaryota > Fungi > Ascomycota > Sordariomycetes > Sordariales > Podosporaceae > Cladorrhinum > Cladorrhinum sp. PSN332. The sequence goes on along the minus strand of MU858838.1, from coordinate 209,843 downwards.
AATTCCGCCGAGGTCAAGGAGCTGGTGTTGTGTGACGTAATTAGATCCTATGACACGATTCAGATCTTTGGGGCTAGCCATTAACGCTAGGATCGTGTCAATGCCCAGTTCGTCCCGTCCTAGGCGAACTTGGCAGACTTGGAGCAGATTAACTTTAGTAGCTTGAGATGGTGAATCTGTCACTAGCAATTCTTTCATCAGCTTTCATCTTGCTATTATCTTTTCCATCTTGCTTCGTCTGCTCTTGCTTTCAGATACTGACCATTCGCTACCGACTTCCATCGATAGGCCCCAGCCCCGAGGAAAAAATGGTGTTGATCAATTTGAGAGGGAGAAAGTCATCACTCGAATATGGCTGATGGGAGTCTTTAACGGGACCCTTGTTCATTCTGCCACCAGGCAGTCAAGGGGTAGATGGCCGATACTTACTACCGACGTCCAACTTTGAACCCGTGTGTGTAACACTCGGATCGACACAGCCAGCCTTACTCGGGAACTGGCACATAACACTGCAGTGAGTCACCAATAAAGCACCATCATGCAACGCCGTATTTCAACGTGACAGTTTCTCAATTTGGGCCTGACCGTGCATGGAGGTCGCTGACGTAACGCTCGTGCAGGAAGAGAGTGTAACATTCGCGGCATCTACCCAGTAATATTCTCTCAGCGCCCACCCACGAACGCTATTGATGAATAACCGAGGGGCGCAATCATTGCTTATGCATCAGTTTGACGGAAATAAAAAAATACATGGTGCGACGCACGATAGAGCAAGGCTCGGTCAACAGCTTACTTGGGGCCTGGAGGTTGCCTTTCATGAGTGGTTCCCGAGCTCTTCTTGCATCAGCATTATTTACCTTAAGCTTCAACTTCAAACTCGACACTAGGTAACTCGTCATGACAAAAGATTCACTGCAGCGTGCCGATCAAGGCGAGAAAGTCTGGTCTGGACAGGAAGATGATGAGCTTCAGAAGATTTGGGAAGGAGTGGTGAGCCGTGTGAGAATTATGGCCGGAAATGTTGAAGGTGCAAAACTCGACCCAAACCTCAACATCAACGGCGTCCTGGCGCTTGTCCACAAGGCCCGGTCAGCCGATAAAGAGTCATCGGATTCTGGCGTGGTAGGCGTAATCGACAAGACACTGAACTGCATTCAAACTGTTGGCGGTTTGGTGGCGGATGCTGCGTCAAACGTAAGGAGTTTTGGTTTACCACGAGCCCCACGGTTCTGACTGACACTTCGAGCGCAGGTGTTTGGAACCGCCAACACATGCTTCAACGCCCTTAACTTCGTCATCCAGGCCTATCAGGGTTACCAGGGTATCTTCCAATCCTTGGAGGGTCTGTTGGAGAAATGCTTCCAATTCCTTCAGCGGCTCTCATACTACAAGAGCAAGATGGACACAACTCTGCGCAAGGTCATCTGCGAACATCTCGCCCTCTTCGTCGAGATTTGCGAATACATTATCAGCCTTCGTGGAAAGCGCACTCGGTTTAAAGCTTTCATGAAGACCACGTTCCTCGGTGACAGTCATGTTCAGGCCCTCTTGGAGAACATGGAGAATCTCAAAGGGCACGAATTTGGCTTGCTCCACGCGCAAACGTTTTCGGCGGTCAAGACCATGGAGGGCGGCCTGAGTAATGTGGAAACAGGTGTAAATCATGTGGCGGCATTGCTGGTGGCGGAGAACGAGAATCGCGCAGAACAAAAGGCTGAGAAGGCCACTGATAAACTCTTGGAGAACTTCCTGAATGCCTTGGGCTGGAACTCGACAGGCCCGGAGGCATGGCAGGAAGTATCGATGGCGCGTCGTGATGGGTTAAAAAGGGAGCCCAAGCAGATCTGGTCCAAGACTCTGGCCGAACACATCCAGGCGCAGACTGTGTCAGACATGGGAGAATGGATCAACACCAATGCTCAGTTCCTGGCCTGGAGGAATAGCGCCCGCCTATCGAGTCCCATTCTTGGTATTGAGGGAGGTGACGGGAGTGGGAAAACGGCTTTGTTTGCCAAAATTATTCAGAGTTTACAACAACATGGGATGACGGGTAGTCCGGGGGCACGATCATCTGTTGCTTATTTCTTCGTGGAGACAGATTCGAAGGAAAATGCCAACAAATATTCAGTAGCAGAGTCTGTTACTCGAAATGTCTTATGGCAACTCGGACGTTCGGACAGACTTTTTCTGAAGTCAGCCATGAGGACTTGGGAGGAAAACCGTGTCTCTCACCCGCCGAACAAATTGTGGGATCAAATGCTGTTTGACAATACAGACCGAGGTATCGCAAGCAGCACTTGTTTCATCATGATTGACGGGATGTCAGAGGATGTCCAGTTCCACGAGTTCCTGGTCCCGGTGTTACGGAAACTCATACAAAGCCCGGAATCTCGGGTTCGGATTCTTCTCACAGGAAAGAAGGGTATGTTCAAGGCCCTTGAAGAGCAGGAAGGCCTTCCACTCTCGATCATAAGGCTTGGAGAAGCAAATTCTGGGGACATCCGACTTTACGTCGAGCATCAGATGAACCTCCTGCTACCCTTCCTCCAGGAAGATAGCGCCAATACGGATGTGGTCACAACCAGAAACCTGATTCTGGACACACTTCAGAGGGATGCCAGCGCTGATTATAATCAGATTCAACTCGTCATTGGCCAAATCAAAGATAATCCGGAGAATCTGAAAGAAATACTGAAAGAGGCGGGGACGTCTGCTGTAGAACAGATCAAGAAGGATATTGAACAGCTCAACGAGACTGCCTCGGCACAAACCATCTCAGACATTAACGAGATTATTCTTTGGCTATTGTTCGGCAACATGTGGAAAAATACATCTGAGCTTGAAGGGGCACTGCAGCTAAAGGCGCTCACCAACGCTGATGGGGAGACTGTGCCGACGGGGCTTCCATTGCTCGAGTTCAACATCAAGCAACGAAAGTACCTAATCTTTGAGATCAAGTCAGGCGTAAGAGATTACGTGGACTTCAAAGGCCAAATCAGTCTCGACGACGCCAGGAAGGCGATTCCCTGTCGCAGCCAGAATGCAGTCGAAGGCGCTCCCAGCACAAGGCAATTCCTTCACCCGGCAGAGGTGGACCTCGTAAAACATTACCTAAAAACCCTCTGTCCTGAGCAGCTCTATGCGAAGTTTGGCTTCGACAAGTTTTTCGAAGAAGCCGTCAGTCGCCGGCAAAACACCTCCGGGAATACCAACTATATCCACCAAGACAAGCAAAACGGCTACCTTCTGATGGCTTTGCGATGTCTGGTGAATCTGGTCGAGCAACGCGATACTAAAACGAGGGAGATCTATTCGTATTCAAAAGAATTTCTGTATTCGCACCTCTTTGATGCTGCGCATCGTTACCTTGAGGGTGAAGATAGTACTACGGGTGCTGACACGCTGCTTGCTCGGAGTGACCATGCCTATAGGGTCAAAGCCGGTGACTTGTTAGTGAGGCTCTTCACGGAGGATTATGCCATTCGCTCGCTTTTCGAAATTGGATTGGAAAACAGCAGCCAAGTTGAGGGTGATGAAGATATCAGTTGGCTCAGTCGCCTTTGCCTGCCATCGGCATGGGAAGATTGGGTCTTGACCACCAACGGAATGGACGTTGTCACAACACTTTTCAAGGATAGTGCGGTGGCAGACAAAATTAGATATGCGGATTTCTTCAAACAAGTCACGAGCTTGGAGGACAAGAAGCAGCAGGCATTTCTGGATCCAGCAGTGAGAGCAATAGGCGGCTTCTTGAAGCGCCTGGATGTCAGTGCGTCTGAGGTTGAGGATGCCTTTCTCTTCGTCCTAGTTGTGAAAGCAGTGGTAAGTAGAAGCTCTAAGTCATGACATGTCAATTTGACAGGGATTTCGACACTAACAAAGTGTTTCAGCTTGATGGAGTGGACTTGAGGGACCCTCTCAAGCAGCAGCAATATCTTCTGGAGCTTACAGTAGATCAAATTCAAGAGGTGGAAAAGTGGGCGCAAGGCAAGCTGAAAGTCGAAGATCAAAAGAATCTTGTCTCGATCTGGGAAGCACACATGGCATGTGTTCTTTATTGCCTTGCCACAGCGCCAGGACGCCAGATCCCCAGGATGGTTGGAAGGATAACGGTATCAGACGCCGAGACTCGTGCTCGCAAGGCAATCGACCTCGATCCAGACAACTACCGCGCCTCATACTTTCTGGCACAGGCCACGAAATCTTCAGCTGAATCAGTCGATATCCTCCAGTCACTTGTCGACCGCCTCTCCAGCCCAGACTCGCATGAATGGCAGAAGAGTGATGAGAACAAAAGACTCTTGGTTGATATTTTGTTCACACTGGGTGATAAGCTCATCCTATCCGACAACTCGGACCAGGTCGCCGAAGCGGTCACTGCATATCTTGCAGGGCTCGCGGTGGATGTGACATACCGCTCGGGGTACCAAACGGTGATATCTCAATACGCAAAGAAGAAGATGTGGCCTCAGATTGTCGAATTCATCAAAACGCTTGGTCAACAACAACCTTCCTCATCCAAGCCCGACCCACTCGTTCGGCTCATGCACAAAGCTGACCTATGGGGCTCCCAGGGGCTTGTAAATCAGCTTGTGGAAATGGCGAAAAACACTGATAATTGGGATCTGCTGCGTGACCTATATCGGCGCGCTCTTACTGCCGAAAATGGTGAAAGGACCGACAGATATACAAGGTTTTACCTGCGTCGGGCACTGGGATGTTCTCTCGTCCAGGAACCCAACTTTGAAGCGGAAGGGTTGAAGAAGCTGGAGGATCTTGCCGCCGAGTTATCGGATGAATGGATGTTCTACGACATCATGAGAGACTTCATGCGAATTTATGTGCCGCGGGCGCTTTCTTCGTTACCTTTGAGGAATCAATATGCGGATAGGCTCGAGGATCTGTACGGACGTTTCAAGCAATTCGGTGCTCTCACAGAGGCCAGGCCTGCACTGGTCTTTGCACGATACTTCTTGCTGGCCAATGAACACTCTCGCGCAAAGCTTGCTGCCCTTGGCATGGTAAAGATGGCTCTCGAGATGCTGTCAGATGACGATTCGTCTAACGACTATTGGGCGTTTTGGAATCTCGCATGGCTCTTTTCAGCATTTGACGACCAAACCAACGCCGTTGCAGCGTTTAATATGCTTGCCATTACTCGCAAGCTCGAGGCTGACAAACACGAGGCGTGGAAAAAAAATAAGGCCGCATGGGCAGCTAAAAAGACAAGCAAGGGACGGGCCGCGGAAGCTGAACGTGACACAAATGTCAGGGGCGCAACTACCTCTTTGCCCTTGGGAGAAGATCAAGCCGCAAAGCCAGTTGAGGATGAGGACGAGGAAGAAGAGCCACCCGAGGTCGGGCGTGCGCTGGGCCCAATATTTTGGTGCGATGTTTGCGATGACGACTGCGTACAGGAGGATTTCTTGCATGCGAGCGAAGTGTGGATATGCATGGACGATCTCGGAATCGTCAACCTCCACGATGAGTGTTACGAACAGTTCAAAGGCGGAGAAGTGTGCCTTGACGACTGCAACAAGAGCCACGAATTCTTTTTTATTGGCAAGCAGGATTATCAAGAGGTGGTGTCCGTCAAGCCGAATCATGTGCGGGTTGGGAATGAGGAGATTACGCTGGAAGAGTGGAAGGACAGGATCAGGAGGGAGTATGTTGACGGTGTTGGAGGCTCGGAGAGGGAACAGAGCGGGCCACGGGTTGCGCTGAAGACATAAGACGGGCATATGAATATCCCCGTTTATGCGGTTAAACCGCGAAGAGTCTCCAATACGTACATATGTGGCAGTGCTGAAGATGCAGGTCCTCGAGCCTTCCTACAAGATCTCGTCGACCCCGCACTTCAGCCTGATGACTGGAAATCTTTGCCCGAAGAGAGTCCACGGACTGCACATGATTATCTTTCAACATGGCTGTTCAATCACAGTGGGCCCTGAACGCGACATCAAGCTCCGTTGTATCTTTCTCCTGTGACCTGATACGAGTTGCAACGAGCGACAACGTCCAACCCCTCGCTTTGCTCGCCTGTCAAAGTTTCGGCGCGACGCTTGCCATGAGCAGAGAGACTTGCGACAGAATCCAGGCCGATGTCCTCCCTACGCCTTCCAAACATCTGGTCAACTTTATCAAGACCTCGGTGGGCTTTTCTCGTCATGACTGCGCCACCCAGCTTGGCAGCTCAGCAGCAGGTCTCAACTTCCTGGGGTTGGCAGCTGCCCTGGTCACCACCATGGGGGCACACGAGTCGGCAAGAGCACTGAGTATCATGTTGAAGACGTCCGCGGCAGACCCTACCACGCTACTTCCGACAACCTACCAACTGAAAGAGTTGCTGTTAAGCCTTGAACCGCGGCTCACTCGCTCTCTTTTCACCGACTCAGTCGTTGGCTGGGGCTTTGTCTCGGCCAGTATCCCCTCCACCCGAGAACACTCCGAGTCATCCCACCCCTCCGCCGAGGCAGTCGAAAAGATAGTCGATGCTTTCCGTCGTCTCAGTCGCATAGGTGAAGCTAGCCTCCGGAAGGTGCGCATCCGAATTGCCGGAAAGTGCGTACCTTGGGTCACTGCTTTCACGAAGTGGTGTCTCGGCTTGCCCCCGTCAATTGTCACCCAAGATGGAACCGCCGTGATTCTTCAACCGGGATCCAACGTCGACATTGTTGCTTCTGGCAATGACGAGTTCGTGATCACAATGCAACATGACCTTCCCCTTGGGCCTGAGGATCTCATTGCTACCTACGACAGTCCAAAACCGTGGTCGGGTATGGTCACTATAGAGAGATACGGCCAACACATGCTCGAGAAACTGAACATTGGTACCAACATGAGGTCTGACGAGATGCTCTTTCGAGCTTTCATTCGTTGCGCGTCACTTACCGCAGCGAGGTTTCTTGCACAATGCCGGTTCGTTGGTGTCTTGAAGTATCATGGTCGGACAGAATCAAATCCTCTTCTGGAGGCTCAGCAAACAGCAACGGCGGGACTTCATACCTCACCATTCAGCGACCAAAGCGGCCAAGCGCTTTCCAAGATTTTTACTAGAATGATCTACCCACATTCTCCCGAGCACCATATCGACATCTACGATGACAAGAACACGCAAGACAGAGATATCACGGAACTTCCGGATATCAAGGCGTACCTACAAGAGTGCAGATGCTACTCCTGCTGTCAAGATTATAAGGTTTCTACGATTGGACCCTGTCTGAAGGATTCTTTCCTGCACAACGTCTCCGTTTTTGTAGCAGATTCCTTGGCTATCTCGTTGTTTGATTCTTTGACAAACGAGGCTGACTTGCTGGTACGAGTCGTCAATGCCGGAAACAGTTGGGACAGTGTCTTTCTGGAAGCTGTTAGTTCCATCCTCATCCAACCAAGCGATGGAACCTTGCATAGTCCACGTCCTGTTACCTGCGATATCCAACATCTCATCGACTGGGCTCTTGGACTGGCCGGGCACGATATCAGGGCTGTCTCGCCTGTAGAGGGTGAAGGCTTCTGGGCAATGTCGTGTTTCAGAGGACAAGTCATCTTTCCGAGCATATTTGAGCACAGGTGTATCAGGAAGAACGGTTATTTGTCGCTTTCGTTGATCCGAGGTGTGCTCGAATTTGAGGGTCATAAGTATCGCGTCGTGAGGGGGTTGCGCAACCCCACAGCAGTACATTTAAGGAACAGCGCAGCAAGTGATGACCTGTTTCATTCCTCATTGCCGAAAGAGGTTATCCGGCCTTTGAACTCCCTACCTACGGTCCGTGGCTTACATTGGACCGTATCGGTGGGAGACCAAATCTTACTACTCGGCGTTTCTCTTGGCCCCGGCGACCCAGCTACGACTGTCTTTGATCCATTCTGGGTCTTGGTTACTCTGCCACATTCGCTCGTGGTTGATCAGTGTCCGCACGATCGCGCTTCTCCTCTCAGACAGTCAGACCCACTTTGCACTTACGTTTCACCACTCAATCCCACTTCGCTAAAGTTCGAACTGAGCAGAGAAACACGACCAGGGCAACCGGCATCCGAGATTCATGTTGTGACTTCGGACAGCTCGGACGACTTGCGTTTTTATGGTCTTGCGAAAATTACTATCATTCCCTTCTGGAACTCGCGTATAAGTCCAGGGCATTTTTCTGTCGCAGTAGTACGTGCGAATTCTTGTCTCGAGTGCTGTATAAACGTGTGCCGGTCGACTGGCTGCAATCTGCTCATTCTCTGACGGGATAGATAGTTAGCTACATACCAGGTACTTGAATGTATTTCCCCAAGGGGTTTACGACGGAAATTAAGGACTCAATACCCAAGTATCCCCAGTCTTACAATATTGAAATGGAATAATCACGCCCCAAGTCTCTTAATAACACAGACACAGATATATAACCATATAGAAATACTTCCCCATTTTTTCTTTTCATTTTTTTCTTTTTCACATGTGATTGATCGGATTAACTTGTGGCTAGGTGGAAAAGATATTTACATAGATACGTAGATAGAAGTGAGGACTAAGAACCTTACCTGAGTCAGTATCTGAGCTTTTAGAAGCTGCATGTGCAGTTGGATCATCAAACCCAGGCATATAGGTTTATGTATATACCCGGATACCATCGGTCTCCTATGCATGATTAAACCTTTTCACCAAAAACCACTACCGCTTCCTCCAGTCATGGTCACATTTTCACGCCAAAAGTCATCACGTACACCCAACGCACAAAGCACCAACCACCAGCCACAACCACAATAAAATAAAATAAAAATAAAAGTACAAGTAGAATAAACAATTCAATATCATAAAAATATTAAAGTGTACATGTTGGAAATAAAAGGTTCTCTGGGAGACCTAAACTCAATTGAAGATACTTGCGGTAGATATAGCAAAAGGATGTCAGCATGAATACCTTACCTACCACTCATCTACTTACTCCTTGGAAGCCTCAGGCTCGTCCTCCTCCAGGAAGGCAGCCTCCAACTCCCTAGCCAGCTCCTTCTCCTCCTCGGTCAACTCGGGTTCATCAGTGACATCCCTAGAAGGATTGGCATCATCACCGAGCTCTCCCGAGGAGGTCTTCTCCTCAGACTCCTCATCATCATCATCAACCTCCCTGGAAACCAAGCGCTTAGGCGAAGGAGGCTTCTTGAAGAGCTTGATCGTGTTTAGAGTCTCGCCCGCCATTTCCCAGAGGGCATCAATCTCCAGCTTCTTCTCTTCCCTCGCATCATCGTCACTTACCTCACGCTTCCTCTTCGACAACTCGCTCTTGTTCAAATTTGGGCTGCCCATTTTTGAGAAGAAAAATGTAGCTGTTCGAGAGAAGATTTGAGTGAAAGATTCTGTGAAATGTGAGAGAAGATGGAAGTTGAGATGGTGCTACTGTATACCTGAGTGAGAAGATGTTGGATGGTTGATGAAGTACTTATTTTAAATTTTCCATCTTGATGCATCTTGCGCAAGAACAAAGAGATCATGTTCATGTTCGTTGGGAGTGTGAAGATACAAGGAGATTGTGATTCCTTTTTGGTTTGTTGTTTTTTTTGTTGTCCGGAAAACAATGAGATTGTGGATTGACAGCCGGTGACAATGGATTTGTGCAATGGAACTGCAAGCAAATAAAAAGACTGGTAATGTTTTGGCGGGGATTGTTGCGAAATCATGGCCAACGCAAAAAAAAAAAAAAAAAAAAAAACTGCTGTTGAAGATGTCGATAATTGGTAAACACTTTGCATCGCATCCCATCCCATCGCATAAAGTTATACACACAATTGGCCAAATTAGGCAATCTTTGTTCCCGTCTGTAAGTCGGCGCCTCCGTGTGTGCGTTGCGTCGTGCCCGTGTCCGGATTTTTCTTATTCGCCGACAATCCTACCAATATTAGCCGCGATTGAAAACCAACCCTGGTCAAGTAATTCATGACGCAAAAAAAAAAAAGATGTTGCAGCTGTCCCAACCTCACTCTGCCTCTTGCTTTGAAGTAAAGAGGAGAAAAAGGTGAAAAAAATAAGTTCTCCCGGCGGGGGTTGAACCCGCGACCGTCGCATAACCATTAACCCTGAAGTGAAAGGTATAAGAGCGAAATCTTAACCACTAGACCACGGGAGAAACTTTTTGTTCTCAGAACGATGAGAGTTGGTTGGTTGCGGTTGTCAGATTCTCGGTTTAACAGGAGCTTGCCCGCGTGTGGAATTGAGGGGTAAGCAGAGCGAATTGCTGCAGTGATTGGTGGGACGGGGTCAAATGGTTCCACATCTTTTTTGTTTCTCCTGAGTTGAGGCATTCCATTGCATTCCATTGTTTACCAGCCACAAGTGGTGATCCAATTTGTCCTGGGCACTACACTAATTTGATCCGCACATGGATTATTTGGTGGCATCAACGCATTTTTTTTCACGATGGTCTGTCGCTGTGATATATGTGAGGGCATTTTGACTTTGGCATGCCGCTAACCATTGCATGGGCGATGCGATGATGGTTCATGGAGTCATGCCATCGAACTGTGGAGATGCGCGACTTAAGCTGCATCGTGGACGCTCAAGAGTCACGGAAGCTGAGATTGCGATGCCTCTATAGACGAGTCAGCGATTTGATGCATTTCTTGTCCCATCTTTCTGGCAACCGTGGGACACCGGCATCGGACATGCAATCCAGTGGCATCTCGCGATCATGAACAACCATCAATCTGGCTGGTTCTTGTACACCTTTTTCCCCTTCTTTCTTTTCCTTTCTTTTCTTTTTTCTTAAAAAAAAAGCGGCCAAAGTATTGCCTCCAACACTTGGCCGATATCAGAAAGGGATGTGCAAGATCACCTCGCGATTCCCCGTACGCGAGCTGCAGAGCTCAAGCCGCCACTGCTTCCGCAAGTAGCCACCCTCTTTTTATAGACATCCGACCATCTCAATGCACCCAGAAAGTAGTTTGTTTCTACAGCTGCCCAATGCTGTCATGGCAACGTCAGTGCTCGCTGCTCGGGTCCAAAGTCAAACGGCCGGAATGCCACCACTAGCCTGAGCTCCCTCGCGAGGAGAGGATGAGTGAAAGGGTGTTTCAGCACCATGTCGGATCTAGTCGGTGCTTGTCTCGCGATAATGGTAAGCTCAACGAGAGTTCCGATTCAAACAGCCTGTAACAATCGTAGGTGTTCGGTTGAGCCGCGAGAGGAAGATGAACACCTACATGAGAGTTAACTACTGCACCTCTAGTCTGACGCTCGTCACTCGCCCTAATCCAAGTGGCTGTGTCGGTCTTTTTCACGAAAAAAGAAATTGCATCTCCGAGTCTGCGCGAAGGGCCTGTCCTACAGTACCTGCATGAGTGCTTCCAGTCAGGCCGATCCAGTGTCGAAGGTTGGGGGCGATTTTTTCCCACAGAATAAAAACCTGAATACTTGCACATCCCATCCATCCTGAAAACCTGCATCCATCCTTTCACACGTTTTCGTCCAAGATCTCTCGTACAACCCATCAGTTCAAACTGGTTACTTACCTCGTTAAAGTTCCAAAGTATACAATGTGCACCACCACCACCACCACCACCACCCTCTCCTCACTCCTCCTCGCCGCCTTGGCATCCGCAACCCCCCTCCTCTCACCACCAAACCACCCCTACTCCGGCTCCATGCTTGAACGCGGCGGCACCTTTTCCGAGCCGAACTCGCCCCTAAACATCATCAGAAAGAGAACCTGCCCGGCTCCCATCCCTCCAAACCTCATCACCTCCCCTTCCGAGCCTCCCCCGTACGCAGTCTCAATCTCTGCTTCCTCTCCTGTAGAACTAGGATTCACCGTTCCCTCAGATGCTGTCGGGCCTTGGTAAGTCCGTCCGACGCAATTCCGAAATCACAAAAGCACAAAGCACCAGAACATTAGTAAACTAACGGCACATCCAGCTCCGTAATGATCGACCTCACCAGCGTATCAGTAACGGGCTCGGCAAAAGTAAACCTCTACGACCTTGACGGCCCCACTCCGGGAGCGCTGGTGGGCACCACCGAGTTCGCGGCCGGTTCCAAGGCGACGATCAACTCCTTTGCGTGCCGAGAGCAGATGTGTTTCCGCTTGGAGGTGGCGGACGAAAGTGAGGGGAAGGAAGTGGACTGGGAGGAGCTGGGAGGGGTCGGTGGGGGGCTGAGGTTGGATTATGGCTGTTGATTACGTTTGAATGAATGGATGGCGAGTGGAGGTGTGAAGCCTAAGATTCTTGTTGATGGGTTCTTAATGGAGACTCTGAGCTTGGTGAAAGGGCGGAGAGGGTAAGTCCCAGTTTGTTGGAGCCTACGGTACGAGGAATAGAGGCGTTTCTGATTATATTGTATACTGTTTTATCTCCTGCACATTTTGGGTTGGTTACGGGGCTCATGGATTAAATTAATGATAATGTCGTTATCTCGTTCTATGCATTCTTTTGTTCACCTCGAGGAATACACCACTCACCGGGCGTGCTTGCTTTGTTTCTGTCCAACTCTCCGATAGGTAAGTTTCCTAAGCCCCGGAAAGCGTTTTCGCCGGTGTTGTGTTTGAGAGATATGATGACGTCGGCTGAGTCTCATGTCCCGTCTTCAGCTCCCGTCCGTCAGGTGTATCACCTCGCTTCTGAAGCCACGATATTAGCCTCTCAATTTGACACCCGTCCGCCCGCCATATCGCTCCCGTCCATATTGATAGCCATAATTGCCATGATCGACGGGGAGACCAGACGACGTGTTGCTCAAAACATCACCAAACACTTACCGACGACAAGATCCGAAAGAAATGGGTTGACAAGATTCACTTACGTCCTCCACATAGTACCAAACGGAGGCTCAAGTGTCGTGGAATGAGGACCATTTAGGTAACTGAATCTAATTGTACGCTCCGAAGGGTCCGTTGTCTTGCGCGGAATGATACCACTCTCAGTTAGGCTGACACGACATAGCCGTTTGATGCAACAACACCAAACCCCGAGAACCTGTTCTCAGTGTGGGGTAGTCTACCGAAACCACCTGCCGAATGCATTTCTTGTTTATCAAGACTTCTCCAATTTTGTCCGGCTACATGCATCTTAGGTCTCTACCCTATAGATCCGATACCAGGTCGACGGTTCAGCCCGATTTTGGCGTGCGGGAACCGTTGGAGAGTGACGTTGATCGATTTTATCCGCTGACATAGCCGTACCCCAAGACATTCCCAATGCGGAAGTTCGCTTCTGGCTTCCGATGTTCCTGCGTCTTGGATCTTGAGTAGGTGCGTTTTACCTGCCGAATCTCATTGCCTAGGTCAGTGTGACAGTAACATTGTGTGGGGGATGCGGAAACATGGCCGACGTCCTTGAACATCATAGTCGGGGTAATGATTGAGGCTGCGTAGGTAGTATATATGTCGTCCAAACCATCCAGTTGATTGATTGTTTCCAACTCTGAGCATCCAGTCAACCCTTTGTGTTTCTGTCACTCATCAGCCCATCATGCTTGCCGCGTCTCTTTTCGGCCTCGTCGCCTCGGCGACCACCGCTCTCGGCGCTTCGCTGCAGCAGGTTCAAAACTGGGGAACCAATCCCAGCAGAATCAACATGCACATCTATGTGCCCGACAGACTTGCCACCAAGCCCCCCATCGTTGTTGCGGTAAGAAGGTCCTCGTTCGTTGTGTTTTGAGTAGCTGAAGGCTGATGTGTTGTTGTTGCCTTGGCACAGCTTCACCCTTGCGGCGGAACCGCCCAACAGTGGTTCAGCGGCACCAGGCTTCCCTCGTTCGCCGACCAGAACGGTTTCATCCTCCTTTACCCCAGCACTCCCAACCAGTCCAACTGCTGGGACGTCCACAACGCGGCAAGCCTTACCCATGGGCAGGGAGGTGATGCGCTTGGCATTATCAACCAGATCAACTACACCATCACCAAATACAGTGCTGACAGGGATCGAGTTTATGTCATGGGCTTCTCGTCGGGTGGCATGATGACCAATGTCTTGGCTGGATCTTATCCTGAGGTGTTCGAGGCTGGCGCGGCGTATTCTGGAACTGCCCATGCTTGCTTTGCTGGTATGTCATTCCCTGCCCGTTCCCCTTTTAGCAGATGGGAAAGAGAAGAATGGGAGAGAGAGTTGGGGATCCTGAGACAAGTGTCAAGGGTTTGGTGCCCTGACACATGCACAAAAGCGAACAGGGGGTGGCTTGATTGGAACGTTGAGTGAGCTGTGTACTGATGAGACTCAATGACAGGATCCGGGGGATCTACTCCCTTCACTGCCAACCAGACTTGCGCCCAGGGACTGCAAAAGACACCACAGCAATGGGCCTCGTTTGTGCGCAACTCTTACCCTGGCTACACGGGCCGTCGTCCCCGTATGCAGATTACCCACGGAAATGCCGACACCCTCGTTCGTCCCCAATGTGCTACCGAGGCGTTGAAGCAGTGGTCAGAGATCCTAGGTGTTCAGTTGGCCAGAACCGTCACTGGAGTCCCCTCGGCCCAATTCACCCAGCAGATCTACGGCGACGGCACCAAGCTGCAGGGCTTCTTTGGACAAGGCGTCGGACACGCCCCCTCGGTCAACGAGCAGCAGCTGCTGAAATGGTTCGGGTTGATCAACTAAGGTTCTCTTGTAATCCCGCCGCAGGCTACCCAATCTGCGGCCACAGTGGCCTTGATCACGGTGATGACGGCAGTGGGATGGGTTTTGGGGGAAGAAGACGGGTCGATCAGATCTTGGCTTGGAACAGGTCCAGACGGAAAAGGGAAGAATTGGTGCGGGGCGGGTGCGATCCGCTAACTGCATCCTTGGAAATCTGGTAGCGGAGCATCCAGCGGCACAGCATGCATCGTGTTCTGTTTCTGTCAGCGCTAGATTGGGGGGATCGGGGTGGGGGCATGGGGTGGGTGGATAAGAGGATGGGAACCAGGTTGCATCCATCATCCATCATCCATCGTGCCGTTTAGCTTCCATTGGACAATATAGACCGTTTTCCACACTAGTGCAGATGAACGAGTTGAATAATGCAAGATACCGAAAGTTGGAAAACGACATGATTGGGGTTGAAGATGTGGTGCATTCATCCATGTGTGTGGCTGTTGGCCCGCTCTGCAAGGGCCTCGTCTCTGCTGCTTGTTTGATCGATCGAAGGATTCGGGTGCGTCAACGGTTCACTTGCCTGTTTCTCAGAGTATCCGATTGGTCCACTGTTTGATGTGTTTGCTGGGTTTGTTTCTTGTAAGTTGTTGGATTCGTATTGACAGACGCCGTCTGCAAGTGTTGTTGCCAGATGGGATGAGATAATACCGTCCCGAGAGAAATCCCCGGGCGGCGTGAGTGGTCTATGCCGCATCGGCGCCGAAGAAACTCGAGTGCGTGTCATTCAAGAGGTGCTTGTTCTCGTTCCAGGATGCATCGAAGGCGGAAATCAAAGAACCAATTACCGAGAAATGCGCGGAGGAGGCGGATTTCGAACAGACACGGATTTAAGAACGAGTGTAACTATCGAGGCGAACAAGTCTGGGCATCTATCTGAATGAATTTCTCAACTTTGAGATTCTGGGCCACCTGCAAAGCGCCTGGTAATTTCTCTGGACAGAAATAAACTCAATTTTGCCATGTCGGTGGAAATGAAACTTTTAAGTTTCAGTCCGCACCGTGACTGCCCGGCAGTGCCACATTTTTCGTCGGTTTCTTCAACAGGCAGGTGCAACTGTCAAGTGAAGAAGTTCCAGTTCCCACTGGGACTCGGGTGTGGGGGTTCAAATTCTGTGTAGACCGCCGGGACCTGCAGTGGAAGCCCCCACCAGGTCGTGCAGCCCATCCAGGATGGTCGGGTAAGGTGTCGTCCTAGGTCCTTTCTCTGGAAGCTGCATCACAGTCTGCAGTTCAAGTTGTAGTGGTGGGTGATGCGGTGCCAGCCGGGCCAGCCCTTCTACTGGCAGGCTCGAACTTGGCCCTTCAGCTCAGGTTCAGCACTCCTCCAGCTGCATGCAGATGATGCAGGTCGAAACCTTTGAATGTGACCATTCACCAGGCGACCAACCACTTTCGAGTTTTTCTGGAATACCGACGCACATGATGCATTGCATCCTAGAGCTGACATCAATTGATGCGCGAACCACTTTAATATATCCAGGAGGTATGTCTCTGTTCAAAAAGACACCTCTTGTTGAAATCTTTTTCCAGGCTTCCGCGACGGATTGGATTCCAAACCAACCACGGAACCTCAAAGAACTCGAAACGGACTTGCCGTTGAATTAAGAATCTCATCGGTCATTCCGTTCTCGGTTGGGTTGAAATGGGGTTCTGTTTTACGACGGCCACATCAAGTTCAAAAAAGGTCACGGTGCAAACAGGCAGACCAATTGCCTCGAGCGGCATAATCAACGGCTCCGGGAAGGTGGGTGAGGATCGTTTCGTGGCCCCTTGGACGACGCCCCCCGTTTCCGTCCAGACCCCCTGGTCAGCACTATCGCGGCGTATGCATGGAAGCCTTCTAGAAGGAATTTCTCATGCATGCCAAGGCACACCCGGTTTTTCTCTCGTCATCTCCCTGTCATTTTCCCGATTGCTATTCTCAGCCATTGTCGCCTGGCACGGCGAAAAAGAGGATGGGATGGTTGGCGTTGTTGTTTGCCTGGGCTCGGCTTGGTCCGAAGGTTCGGATAATGTCAACCGAATGCAGTCTGGTCTTGTCCTGCTTGGGGCATGATGCCATAGAGGATTCTTGTTTCCAAGGAGCCATTTTGGCGCTGCAACCTTTCTAGAATGCAATGCGACCCCGACAAGCTCAATGTTTCACACGACTCACTCGACGACATCCACCACGCTGGTGACCGACTTTGTCGCGCAAGCGTCCGCGTGCGGCACAGACGCTGCGTTGGTCGGCGCCGCCTTTCCAGTGCAGGGAACGTGCTTCTGGAACACGCATGGAAGCTGCATGGAAGCTGCACAGAAGCCGCCAAGGTTACATTGGACTTTTTATACTTATCGAGGTACCTGCACCGTCGCCCGTTTCATCCCATGGCAACAAGTCCCTCTCCATCGCACACCATCTTGGACATGTCCCCCTTCTGTACCACATTTGATCTCCACCTCATCAGATATCCTCCATCAACCTCTTGCCGATTTCCTTTGCGACCCAGTTCATCCCCGCATTGGTCCATGAGACCCCAGTCCGCGGCCAGGGAAGAGAGAGAGCTATCAACAGGCACTCGGAATAAAATAAACATGCGGAATAGTCCGCCCTCCAACATGGCAGAAGACGCCCGTCCATCTATATCTCCGTATAGACAATTATGCCTGCTGAAATCATCATGGCTCGGCTTCGCCCCGGACTCGGACAACCTGGCGTCATCTGCCACGACACAATACCTTATCGAGACAACTTCGAGCACCCAGTCTCTCTTGATGTCGACGGGTACCAAGGCTCACTCTCTCTCTACCCTCGCACGCTCGGAACCCCTCTCGAGTCTCCCTCGAAGCCTTACCCACCCGACATGGCTTCCTCTCCGTCTCCGGGCTCCACCACTGCCGGCCCTTCCCGGGAGGGTTCCAGGATAGGACGACCTCCTCAATGGACTGTCTCGCGATCTCGCAAGCTGGCCAGGCTTTACTTGTACACTACTTTATCCATTGAAAAGATCATTAGGGTGCTTGAGGATGACGTGTTCAAACCAAGGTACGGGGATCGGGAATTTGATCTTGTGCAAGCCACCAAGCTGACAGGGCCGCAGAAAAAATTCGGCTCAGAAAACAATCCATAAGATGCTCGATAACGATCCTCGTTATCTACGGCCCGAGTCGCGGATTGAGATGAACCAGCGCATAAACAATCTGACGGTATCTCCAACACGACGGCGCAAAAGAAAGTCGGCCACGGTTCAGGCATCAACTCCCCCGGACGCTGCATATACCGATGTCAGTACTTTGATGGCCTCGGATAGAGCAAGGACTAATGTTTTACAGAAGGAGATTGCCATCGCGACCACTGAAATATCTTCCACCTCCGGGTCGAGCCGCAGGACCGAGGATGTACCGTCCTCTGACTTTGCAGGGTCTCCAGAGAGCTTGGTCAGCCCTGTGCGATTTTCATTTCCATTCACTAGTCATGGGACAGACAGCTCCGAGGCGCCAGGTTCAAGCAATCGGTCATCGGCTCTGATACTAGATCTCAAACGAAGGGTATCTGATTGCTCTACCCATTTCGCCCAACAAATCACGACACTCATCAAGGACTTTTCTATATCAGGGACCGCCGATGATGAGGTCTCATCTGGCCGGCGACCATCAGCTGCCCTGAGTGAAAGCTCTGGCCATGGGGAGCCTCACGAGCCAGAGCCTGGCATCGAGGCATTTGAAGCATTCCCAGAGCCTGGCTTTGCACTTCCGGGAGACTTTCTCAGTGCCCACAGGCGGAACTGTGCCGACTTCCCAGGGCAGCAACACGGTAAAGGAGATTGTTGGTGCTCCATCGCGGCTGAAACTTCTATGGACGGCATCTCTTGGTTGACACCTACCGGTGAAGTAGGTGCAAGGGCCAGACAGATACTGTCGCATCCATCGCCTGCTAACCTCAGCTTACACGACGTGTTTGGAAACACGCCGCTACATGTCTTCGCAGCTCTGGAAGGCTGTCAGGAGACGCTTTTTGGGATGGTTCTCAACGCTGATGCCTTCAGCCTTGAGGCGGTCAACACTGCCGGCCAGACCTTCCTACACATTTTAAACCTTGACTGGTTCATGGATCTCAATAGTCCCTCGTCCCCTTTAAAGCAACTTCTCACGTCCGTCGCAGCCTCTTCTCCGCATCTTGTGTACAAAACCGACGCATACGGCCGCACCTTCTTCCATCGAGCACATTCCCTCGTCCGAGATACGTCCGTCCTTGCCAATCTATTTTCACCCTTTGACCCTGTTCGTGCCTCCCGCCGCGATGCTTTTGGCTTCAACCCTCTTGCCAACATTCAAACCGGCACTGAAGGTCCCTATATCCCACCAAGGCGAGGCGGCAGTCTCTCGCCACAAGTCGAAGAGCTCGCTAGGCATTCCTCCCCATCCAACGAAGGGTCCTTCCTTGCTTATCACGCTCGTCTCGTACAAGTCACCCAATCCTCCTACAATGACCCCTTGATCGAGGACTCGGAAGGTCGTAACGGGTTGCATTGTCTCGCCGAAGCCATCATCAGCCAGCAAACAATGGACCGACATGTTCAAAGGTCAAGCTTGTATCCAACCAGTCGCCCGTCACTTAAGAGGAAACTTGATTCAAAAGATTTGTCACCGCCTTCCCCTGGCGTCTCGAGTAATGCTGGTGGTTCAGGAAGCGGTGAGAGCGCACTTGTTTCTCGCTTGCGACATCTCACGGGCTTGCTGCATTCTCAAGTGGACGTCAATCACTACGATAAAGCAGGTTTCACACCGCTTATGGCATTTATTCGGCACATCCCTGACGACCAGGACGATAAGAGCAAGACATTGCTCGCTATCCTCGAGACCCTTCTACGAGCTGGCGCCTCACTCGAGGCACGGAATAGACGAGGGGAGACGGCACTGTTGGTTGCTGCTAGACTAGGGAGGAAGGTTGCACTCACAACACTGTTGGAGCACGGGGCGAATGTTTATGCGAGGGACGTCGATGGAAGGGGCGTGTTGGAGGTTGTGGATGAGGTCTGCAGGAGTGCCAAGGCCAAGGAGGATGTGAGTCTCTATGCGAGGATGGAGGCTTGCAGGGTTTTGCTTACTGGGAGGAGGGACTGGGGTGTTGTCCTGAAGCCTGGAGTTGGGAGGGAGTGGAGAACAAGGCACTGAGCATGTCTTCATATATACACGACTTGAAATGATGTATTTTCTTCTTTGTTTATATGACGGAGGTTATATAGACGGACGGTCTGATATGACAGAGACCATCAGGAGATTTGTCAATTGCTTAGACAACGGCCAAGCAGTTGGATGTAATGATACCATAGAGTGATTGGGGCTTTTATTGTATAACAGGTTCAATATATACCAGCCTAACAACAAGCGATCTTGACGTTGCCGCTATTTGTGATCTGGCAATGACGCGCTTGTGTGCTCCCGCCTAAAGACTTGTATGTATGTACATCACATGCGGAGAAATACCTTTAATCATCTCTCATCTCGCCTAAAACAACGCCATTTTTGCAGAACTCACCATTCTGGCAACAAATTCATTTTCTTCCTTTTTCCTTTCAACTTATGGACGAGATGACGCGACCAACACCAACCTACAACACCACATAATCAACGCCAACCAACAAAACCCAAGCAAGAGTAGAATCACCTGTTGTTTCATGCTTACTTGCTCGTAACCGGCGCTAGTAACAAAAGGTTTTATTTATTTATTTTATTTAGAACTTGCCTTAATTTTGTCTCAAAACCCCAGCCAGCACATACCTAGCGATCCTTCGTTTCTTTCTCTCTGTCTCTCTCGGTTTATTTATTTATAAACCTTCTTCTTCTTCATCATCTTGTTTCATATCCTTACTTCCTTTGTGGTTGGTCTGTTTGGGATCGATCTGTCAGTGGGGGTGGAAGAGTTATGGCCAAAAAAAAAAAAAAAAAAAAAAAAAAAAAAAAAAAAAAAAGAAAAAAAACCCAACAATGATGGACTTGTTTTAGTGGACAGTAAGATCCAAGCATACGATACTCAGTGATTTTGAGAATTTGAGACATCATGACGGTATACACTGGCTCACGGCATATCACGTCACAGGGCAAGAACATGTTCGTTGTCAAGCATACCCTATCCCATATTTTGAAATACCATTACCAAATCTACCTCCCACCAGATATTTATATAGAAACACCGTTCCTCCTCCTTCCACCACTCTTACTCCTAGCAATATGCGCAGTCAACCTCTTCTTCGTCTCGGTCAAACTCCTCTTATTCTTGGCCCTCGCCTTTCCAATAGTCATCAAGAAGTTCTTCTTCCTAGCCTTCTCCTTATTCGTCGAACTCTTGCCCTCGGCCTCCTTCTTAGACCGCTTAATGGCCTGTGTAGACTTGTGTTCGTCTCTACCGGGTTTGCCTTCCTTTGCTCTCTCGGCCCTCTCCTCCTTGGTAGCCTTCTTACCAAGCATAGCAGGCAACTCAATATCGTCCGCCGTAACACCGTCCTCGATGTGCTTGTCGATGAGTTCCTTCCTGCGTTTCGACATGGATTGTGGACCCATTGCCTTTTCGATTTTGGCATCCCTGACGAGTTCTTGCATCTTGGCCAAATCGGCAGGGGTGAGGATTGTGGTTGTGGCGAGTTTTTGCAGGCGTTCGATCTCTGCGGCTTTCTCTGCGGCGGCATCAACCAAGTCTGGGATTTCCTCGTCATCATCATCCGTTCGAGCCTTCTTCTTGACTGGCTCGTCACCCTCTCCGTCACTGCTGACGGAGATCCAGCCATCTGAGGACTCGCTGTCTGTAGAACCAACCTCCCACTCGTCAGAGTTGAAGCCATCCTCGTCCTCACTGTCGTCTTCACCCTTCTTCTCCTTGCCTTCCTCAGCTTCCTCTTCCGACTTCTTCTTCTTTTGATCTTCCTTGTACTTGGCAAGCAAAGCAAGACCCTCGATGCCTCCTTCCTCTTCCTCGCCATACTTGCGCAGCTTGACCTCGCCGGAGCGCAGCCCCATGGTGGCAGCCTTGCCACGGTACTTCTTTTGCAAAAGCTCTGGGTAGACCTCACGGTAAAGTGACTGCAGACCCTTGGCTGCCATTGAAGTACCCTTGTCTTTGCTGCGCTGGTACTCGACCAAATCCTGAAGGAGCGTCTCGTTCATGCAGAGCGGTTGTCTGAGTGCGACTTCACGGATGGAGTTGATACCTGCAGATGCGACCTCGGCTGCTGATGCCTCGGAAACGAACTCGTTGGCGATCTTGACAATGAGGGGCTCGATAACATCTGGTGGAACGAGGTTGTGGGTGGCCTGGGCGAGAGAGGCAAGGAAAGAGGTGACGTTGGTCTGCTTGGGTGTCAAGTACTTGATGAACCAAGAGTAAAGCGAAATAATGGTAAGCTTGTGCAAACCGACCAAACGGGTGACAAGCTGAAGGATGAGCAACTTGGTGTCGAGACTGAACTTGTTCTTTGTGTTTTGGAGGTGCCTCTGGAACAGCTTCTCGGCGAATCCCTGAGGGTCGTGGAGAAGATGCAAAGCCGAAAAGTTCAAGTTTTGCGGTGTCTGCTTCTTGCGCTCCTGTCTCTTGATCTTTTGCACAGCCTTCTCGTACTCCTTTTGTCGCTTCTTTGTCTTCTTGTTGATGGTGCCCTGATGCTTGTACTTCTTAAGATCAACCTCATCATCGCTGTCCTCATCGTCCAACTCTTCTCTCTCCTTGTCTCCTCCCAGGAAGAAACGAACTCCTCCAATGACGACCTTCTCGTTGTCGCTCAATGCGGCCTCCTTCATGACGTCGCAAGGGCGAGCATCGGTCCAAATCTGGCGGCGCCACAGCTCACGGGTAATTCTGCAAGCCCACATGCCCTTTGAAGATGTGCGATCCGAGGTGACGAGGTTGTGCAACACGGTCTGAATGGTTCTGTTGAGCTTGTGCTTGGTGGACTTGGAGTTGGACTCCCTGAGATCGCTGATGATCTTGGTGTAGAGCTGGCTTCGGAGGGTTTTACTCGGGGTCGAGATGAGGATGGGGAAGAGAGTCGTCAACAGGCTGGTCGAGTCAATCACCTCCTTCCTTCGCAGCAGCACCAAGCTTCCAACCACCTTTTCGCGCAGCTCCTTGTCGAGAACGGCGTGGTGCTGGTTGAGGAGCTCCTTCAAATGATCGGGGAAGGGAGCGGTGATCTCAGGGTAGAGGTTGGCAACATGCGCCACCATGTCGACGAGGTCGTGGAACTTTTTAACATCTTCGCTCGATGCGGTCGTCGGGGAGGAGATGAAAATCTGTCGCTGGGCATCGTATGCAAGCCATTGATCGTAAAATTCCTGGGCGTAGGACCTGTGCGATAGAACGGCGTTAATTGTCAATTGATCGCTTGCAAATTGGTAGGGGAAAACGTACCTTGGATCTCTCCTGATCTTGTACTGAAGACTGACAAGATCAGCCTCGACCTTTTCGAGCGCGGCGACTTTTCTTTTCGGCATTTTGTCTGACAACTGTGGTGCAGCGCTGAAGGAAGCTTCCCTCCTTCAACCGCTGTCCAGAATTTTTCCTTCCAATGCTGCCGCCAGACGCTGCAATTTCTTATCGCTTATCGGTTACTTTTTAGTGGGGCCGTTGCGAACGGTGGAGCGTATTTGACAGTGGTTGTCCTCTCTCGTGTAAACAAAGCAATGAGGAGACTTGCAAAACTTGCTTTTTTCTTCTCATAAACATTGCCTTACTTTGAGGTTTGAAATGATGGAGAGGAATGCAAATATTGGTGCATGGCACTCCAGGAACCCATCTGGCAGGATGAAATCACGGTGCCTTGATGACCACTCAAGGTTGGTTGAAGTGCGGGTTCGTTCCCTTGCTTAGAGGTCCTGCTGCAGAGATTGACCACCGGGAGGGGCGCTCAGCACACGAGGCAAGCATCCCTCTTAGGGTCACACTTCCCAGGCGCGAAAACCCACGGATACCCCTAAAGTGCCTCAAGGTCTTGGTTTTAATCCGAGCCTAGGTTTGATTCGGGGAACCCACGTACGTCGGCGGATGATTGGTTCTAAGAAAACCTGTTGGGCATCGTGTAACATCACGTCGTTTGTCATTTTGCATCACCTACTTCAAGTTGCAGTTGAAGCAGCGGCTGCAACACTTGGTCCGTTCTTTTGCAAGTAAAACTCCTTGCATAGGGCAGGGTAATCCATCAAAGTCCTCAACCAATCCATGGTACAATCCCCCCACATCCCGAATCTGCCTTTCCATCTGTTAAAAACCACAGAATTACTCTAGAATAGAATTGACTCTAGTGTAATTAATTCATTTTAATCCCCATAACAATCTTTTAGAGGTGTCCGCTGGCTTTTTTGTCCGATTTAACCAAGTTTGAAACGACCACACAGACCCGTCCAGGATGCATTATCCATGCGTTTGTATTCAATCAAAGCAGCAGAAAACTCTCGTCCGAACCATTCGTTACTGCAAGACGGGGCCCTCATCCATTTTAATCTGCAACAGATGTTTTCAACCGCCCTGAGGAACTTTGTCAGAATATTCACCCATATATGTAATTGAGGTTCATTGATGATTCTGTTTATGTGCGGTATGACCTCAATTTGACCATATTTTGAAATTATTGTTCAGTCCATGACATCTTCGGGTACTGAAAATAGGGGTCACCCCTGAGATCAACAGAACCCGTGATTTTTCCACCAGTTTTCCAAGAAAATATCAGACGATATTCCGTCACCGCCGATCCGAAGCTCCATAAGAGTATCATCCAGCTCGCACCACGTCGATCAAATTGAATTGGCGAGAGGGCGATCTTCAGCCACAACTTGGAAAGGCACCGCCACACAGCCACAGTCGGCAATTGTTTCCGAACAAGGAAAGTGTGGCGAGTAGCTAAGAAAGCGCCACAGGTTCTTTTCTTTGAGTTCCTGCGCAGATGTGCACAGCCACAGGGGAACACGGAGGAGACGATCCACGTGATGTCACTTCTTTTTTCCAGACGAACTAGAAAGGGATCCGCGGATGAACGAGGGAGAGGGATTGCATATCATTTCATGCGTTGGTTTTCTCGAAGGCTGATCCCATGTTAATATCAGCAGGGATGCAGACCCTGATACCGGAGGATACCGAACGCCTTTCTGCTCATCAAGATGGCTTCCTGTTCACATGCGCCAGGGAACCAAAAGTACCCAACAAACGGACAAACACGATATTCACAGCCTCACTTGCAAATCTCGCTTGAAACATTGTTTGAATGGCACTTGATGCCCCGAAGTTTAAGCGGGCGGTGAGGTGCTTTGGAGGCCGCCGACGAACTGTCTGTCCAACCATTTCTGTAGAAGGTATGATGAAACGGCATTTCACCAAGCTTCAGGTTTCTGGGGCGGCTTCTATTTTTGTGAGCTCTGACATAATGCATCCACTGTGGCTAGTGCAGGTGACGATCGCCAAAAGCCCCCCAAGAGTTCGCAAGGCTGTCCCTTGGTTGCACAGGCTGTCGTTGCGGAGAGCCGGATGCTGCAGAGAGCCCCCACGGCATTTTGAAATCGCCGACCCGCCGATTTCTTTCTTCGAACGCCTCCTTGGCAGCGGTTTGAAACCTCTTGGTCAGCAGTTTATTGGATGGAGGCGGCTGTCCGATATCACCGAACGCCTTGCAACAAATCCCCTTCAACAAGTCCGACGGACCTTTTGGGAAAGAAAAGGCGCCCCGAGTCTTTCGGTGGCCATTGGCGGGCAGGCAGTGCTCTCGGTATTCTTTGTGATTGACATGTTGCTCCAAGTGTCGCATGAAATATCCCCTCCCCACTTGGCCGATACGGTACATGTTTTGGTATTCCTCGATTAATATCAAAAACTCCAGAAAAGGGGCGCCCTGTATCAGATTTAATAAGTCTAATCCAATCCTTCAAAGCTTGCCTATACGCGTAAATCTTCAGAGTTGAAGATGGTGGTGAACTGCTGGTTGTTATGAGAGCAAACGAGGCAGTGCAAAAGGATGTCAGCCAACAGGGTCTCTCAATTTCAGGAGCTGTGAGTGCACTGCCCGGCCCGCACAACCATTCTCTGTTCCTTGGCCCGCCATCGGCTTCGATCTGGGATTTTTGGTCCGACGTTCCCGTTCGACTCATTCCCATCCCATCATAAATGAATTATGAAAAAAGAATTGCCCAGTTGTGCACATTCAGACAGATAGAATGAGAATGAAGAAAAAACGAGTCGTAACCACCACCATTTCACGGCCCAGGCAACGTCAACATCGCTCAAGGCATCTGTTTTCCCATCATTTTGCAACCTTTGCACCCGTCAGCAACCTGTCCTGATTCCCAAAAGAGGAAGCTGGCTTCGTCACCCCTCAGACCGCAGTCGTAGCCTGAAAGGGTGCAAGAGGTACACGCGCAAAGGGTGCGGAATTGCGGGGGAGTTGAGGTACCGCTCTGTTAGGACGTCCGTGGTGAACAGGCTATTTTGCAGTGCTCGAAGAAATCGGCGCTCCTAGCATTGGATTACGCGTCCCCCCCCTCTCCAAGCGACCCAATCCCTGTCAGCCTGCATTGGCCCTGTCCAACCGGACCCACTCTGCACCCACGGGGTTGCCAAGCGCCCTGACACCCAAACCACTGGCGTTCCCAGCTGTTCCAACTGCCTTTCCCAGGCACCCATAGACTGAAAATCCCCCATCTTCCTCTTTCCCGGCCGCTTTCTTCCTGACTTTTAACATTTTTTTCGCTCAAAAAAACAACGAAACAACAAACCAGCAACGTCAACGCGACACCGAATTATCGTCGTCAGCGACTGAGTCAACATCACCAATTTCGCCCGCTGGGGAGAAAGGACATGTCCGGATCGATGTCGACAAGCCCGGCTGGCACGCAGCCTGGGTTGATTGATAGCCTGGACTCTTTTGTCGACTTTACCACCTACGAAAACCTGCCGCTCCACTCTCCATCTCTTTCGCCCAACGGCGCAAACAAGGGCGTCTTCACCCGACCCAACATCAAGACCGAAGCAACAACCGCCAACTCTATCTTGTCAACCGGACAACAGCTCACCGGTCCGAGTCACCAGTACGAACTCTACAAACAGCAGACGGGTATTGTGCCGGGTGCATTGGCAACCACCTTTGCGGTCAATCAAAACACCCATCTCCACGGCTTCGCACCTTACAGCACCTTCGATTACTTTGGCGGCGGAATGGGGAACACCGACGAGTTGTTCGACTTCAACACGGCGCCGGGCATGACGTCGCCCGAGCTGGACAACATGGAGTTCGATTCACCATCCTCCGATCCCAACTCCTTCTTCTTTGACACCGTCGACCCCAACTCGATTGGCGGACAGGAGCCCGGCATGTCTTCACCGCCGCCCTTGACCAGCAACGTTGGGCGTTTGTGGCCGGGAATGCACCAGCAGGCAGCGCTCGCCAAGCAGCAGCAGCAGCAGCAGCAGAGGCAGCGCGCCGCCCAGGCTCAAGCCCAGCAGAGCAAACAAGCTTCCAAGACCAAGTCCCCGCAGGCCTCGGACCCGCTTGTCGAGCAGAAGATTACCCAGCTGCTCAACTCGATGCGGGCCAAGTCATCCTCCGAGTCTCCCCAGTCGCAGCCCATTGTCAACCATCCAAGGCTCAAGAAGGATGAGGACGATATGGACGAGGACGAGAGGTTGTTGGCTAGCGAGGAGGGCAAGAAGCTCAGCAGCAAGGAGCGACGGCAGCTCCGCAACAAGGTGTCGGCCCGTGCTTTCAGATCGAGAAGAAAGGGTAAGCTTCGTATCATTTCTCCCGATTTCTTACTCCCAGTGCTAACATGACTGCAGAATACATCACCCAACTCGAGGCCGAAATTGCCAACAAGGTCACCGAAAACGGCGATCTTCGTGCCCAGAACCGCGCCTTGGTCGACGAGAACAAGCGTCTTACTGACCTCACTCGCATGCTTCTGTCTTCCCCTTCGTTCTCGGATTTCCTCAACCAACTCAGCGCCAACCCTCAGACGGCCCCGCAATCTCAGCCTCAGCAGTCCCAGCAACAGGAACAGCAGCGCCAGATGCCCAAGGATGTGAACCCCTATTCTGCTTCCCAACAGGTTCAGCAGCAGCAAATCGGCTTGGCCATGATTCCCGAGTCCAACGTTGACTTCTCCATGCTTACCATGGATACCCCTGATGGCTTCAACTACCAGCCCCAGGTCTATGCCGTTCTCGAGACCCCTGAGCCCATCCTCGACGCCTCTATTCTCTCTGGAAAGTCTTCCAGCTACCCCGAGGACCAATGCACCTCGTCGGAGGACAAGGTTGAGATGCCCATCATTGAGCAGCCACCAGCTTTCCTCGAGGAGAAGAAGCAGGAGCCTGCGCCTGTCAATGAGGAGTTCGAGAACGACCCCGCCTTTGCTTTGTACCATGAATCACCATGCTCGCCGACTGAGACCACTACACCTCCTGTTGAGCTCAACCTCGAAGCTTTGTCGCCAGTTGACATCTTCGGCGGCATTGAGCCCGAGAAGGTGTTTGCTCGGTACGAGTTGGTTGATTCGGCAGAGGAAGAGGCGTCTGCGAACTTGGCTGCTTCGAGAATAGATCGGATCAACGCCAACCTTGAAGCCCTAGCATCAAGGTTAGAGATGTTGACTTGCGACTTATAAGCTCGCCGCTTCTAGGGGTTCTCTGAGCTCTGACATTATTTCTTTTCTTTGTCCATACATTCCATAGCGGATTTTTTCTTTTATGTTTTTATTCACCTCGGGTTCAGAGCTCACTCGGCCTCGCTGGCGTTCTTGGGAGGATATCTATAAGCGACACTACTATTTTGGGATATTTCAGGGATTATTGTGTTTGGGATGTTGCAAGTACGCACAGATAGACCACACCTCAGGGTTGGTACTTTTTGCTTTTCTTGGTTGTGTTGGGTTTGAAGATAGGGGAGCGGATTACGATTTGATGATTTGTTTGTTGGGGTCTTGGAAGGAAGATATGGAGGGAACAAATGGCCGTGCCAGACATAGAAATGCCGCCTCGGCCAGGATTTTTAGCTGCTACAAAAAGATTTTACTCGCACTTGTACAATAGGTATATGTGCAGCTCAACTCAGTTAATTGATCAAACATACCTTGTACCTTGTGCCACTTTGAATGTTGTATTTTGGGGTCTTGGTTTGTCTTGTTGGTTGGCGGCTGAAGGTCAGGCTGGAAGCTGTGGGCATAACTCTAATCAGTTTATTAGTAATTATTCTTTATGGCTGGCTTATCTGAGATAGCAATCTCAGTTCTTTCTTGACCAGAAAGAGCCTTTCAGAAGCAAATGAGTCTTTACGGGAAAGAAGAGAAAAAAAGAAAAAGAAGAAGAAGAAGAAGAAGAAAAAAGAGCCAAAGATCCATTTAACCTAGTATTATAGGAACGATGAGTCACTGCTGTCAACAGAGAGTATAACTGTTGGGCCACCAGATTCTGATCGAAACCCGGAGGGAGGGGGAGGTCTGACCTGCACCTCGCTCCCTCCCCTGTTCCCGCCGCTACGGTGGCATAGGGTAGGGTATGTGTGATATCGTCTCCCTTCGACCTACGCTGAGGTATCAATCCTGTGATTGTCTTTTGACACGAAGGTAATTATTGATGTATTTCTTCCATGTGCGTGTGTGTGTGTGTGTGTGTGTGTGTGTGTGTGGTCTGTTCTCTCTTGTCGGGTTCTTTCCCTTTTTTTTTTTTTTTTTTTTTGGCAACTTTGTCGCACCCGCAGCCTTGTCAGTAGGTTTTCTTTATTTCTTCTCTTGTTCCTTTTCTGATTTTTCTTGTCTTTTTTCTTTCTTTTTTTTCCCCCTGTTTTCTCTTCTGCTTCCTCGTCTGCCTCCTATTCCTCTTCTACACGTTAGTATATCTGATCGTACTCAATATATATGTGTGTGTGTGTGTGTTTGTGAGCTCGTTGAATCTGGACTCCTGGGAGGTTGCTGATTTGGAGCACCTGAAAAGTGCCGAGCCATGGCAATGTTGGTGGCTGCTTGAGTCTGCATATTAACCTTGGCAGATGAGAAGGTGAGGTGAGGTATTGGTTGAGGCCGGCGGCTGAGGCTGAGTGCGTGTGAGAATACTGGCACGTCGATAGGTGTGAAAAAGCCACTGTGCTATGTCCACGCAATCAACGTGCCTGTGTCTGCCTTATGGGTCTTGGCCATTATCGGACAGCATTTGTTCGTGCAGTGAGCGACATACCTGTTGTGTAGGAGCTTGCTCCAACTTGGAGACTCGAGAGACAGCGCCGTGATATTTCTGCGTCGGCCGACGGTTCACCTTTTCAGAACATCAGCAGAACAACCTACAAAACCGAGACTGGATCTGGACGAACTTGGCAGAAGATTCCATACATGAAATCCAACGTTACGATGACGAACCCTCGCCTTTATCCCGCGGTGTTGCTTCTTTCGGCCTGCCTCATCCCCGAGACTCAGGCGCGCACCGTCTTCACTCCTAATTGTACCGGTCCCACGAACAAAGAAAACTTTGTGAAGGAGCCAGATATCCGAGGCACCATGCACATAATTTGGAGCTCGCTATTCACAATCATCGCTTGCACTTGGACTCTCCAGCACCCAAACGTACCCAAGCAATACCGCGGACTGA
Organism: Cladorrhinum sp. PSN332; assembly: GCA_033297175.1. Classification (NCBI taxonomy): domain Eukaryota; kingdom Fungi; phylum Ascomycota; class Sordariomycetes; order Sordariales; family Podosporaceae; genus Cladorrhinum; species Cladorrhinum sp. PSN332. The sequence goes on along the minus strand of MU858838.1, from coordinate 179,650 downwards.
AACCGTGGACTAAATCGTGGTGGGGAGCGCAATCGCACAGCCTGTTCGAAAACGCCAAATGGATGGTCATCACGGTTTTAGCGCCCGAGGTCATTATTATTGCGGCCACACATGATCTTCTATTAGCCCGCCAGCTTCGGAAGAAATTCCACGACAAAGCCCAGGAGGGCGGGGTCACTTGGGGACTCAGGCACAGCTACTACGCTCTCATGGGAGGGTTTGTTCTAGACACAAAAGAACTCGACGTTATTCGTGAGGAGAACACCAACCTATCGGACATGCCCAGGATATTTCATCTCTCGGGTGAGGCCCTTGAGGACCTCCGCAACAAGAATTACATCTCTCACCTTCCCGATATCGAACACGAGGAGATCAACAACTTATGCGAGCATGACATGTTCGTGAAAGTCGTCGCGTTGTGTCAGATTATCTGGTCATCATCACAGGCAATTGTACGGGCAAGGCGGGGGCTGGACGTCAGTCCCCTCGAGGTTTCTGTACTGGCATTCGCCGCATGCGGTGTCATTATATATGGCTTGTATTGGTGCAAACCCCAAGGAGTCAGATCAACAACGACGGTCAAGCTCTCAGGCACCGGAAAGGCATCCTTCGGCGACATTCATGACAAACTTTGGAAAATGCACCAAAAGAGGTTTTCGATCCTGAGAATTCTGCTTCTGGGGAATATGAGGTCCCCTCTCCTGGGACATCCCATCGGACTCGACGAGCTAATCGTAGACGCAGAATTCAGTGGTTTCGGTGGTGGATCAATAGTCGCTGGTATAGTTGGGGCAACTTTATTCGGGGCTGTCCATATCGGAGCGTGGAATTTCCCATTCCCATCCCTGACTGATCAGCTTGTTTGGAGAATTGCAACAGTCTACACCATTGCTTTTGGTGTGCTGGCCACGTTTCTTGATGTAATTGGAGGCTTGATTGTCGACCACACACACAAGGATCGGCCTTATTCTGGCATGTTATTGAGACGTCTCATAATGGCTATGTCGTGGAGCTATGTTCTCTGTCGTGTGGCTGTGCTTGTTGAGATAGTCCGGACACTCTTCTTCCTCCCCCCGAATGCATACACCTCGACTTGGACCTCGAACTTTCCGCACTTTGGTTGATTCAAGGTGGAAACTTTGGCGTCATAGTGGAGGCATGGAATATGGATAGGATTGTTTGAAAGCTCGGCTGAAGTCGGGTGTGTTTAGAGTTGATGTTTCGGATCCGAGAAGCGGTGCAACGAAACAGGAACATGTGAGGTTTGGCTTGAGATATGTATTTAACTAATCTTGGGAATGATCTCAGACTCACGTTGGGCCCTGTGAAATTTCCTTTGGTATCTTGTATTGGGAATCTTTTAGATATTTCATCCGGGGTTTGCCAGCAAAGTCTTTTCCACTTGTGAGCACAACGGCCGGTTTGCAACGGAACCAAGAAGTCCGACTCATTTCTTCGGTCTATCGAGCAATTGTTTAACTCAAAGTCTCTGCTGGCCCCCCACTCAACGGTCAGCAAATGTTACGTTCCCACACAGTTCCGAAGATTAATATTCACGAAACTGATGATGACATGGCCAGGAAACGAAACGAGAAGGGTCAAGGCCTTCCTAATTTGTACGCCGAGTTTTGGGTATACGGTTGAATACGCCTGTTACACAAAGTCCTCTTGTGTGAAATCTGGTACCGAGCAATGGCGAGAGGCTCAAATGACCGCCCGTTTGGGTCATATCACCGCATCTGATGTCAGCATGGACCACATTTAATGACAGTATTGTGGTGACGCATGGTGCTTTTTTCTTTTCTTTCTAAACAAAGGGGCGGATAATGCCCTGATGTGTTTGTGCCATGGATAATACGTGACCAAATCCAGTGCCCAGTTCAACCTCGGACCGAGTTTGCGGTCGGAGTCTGCCGATCAAAGGAGCTCGACAATTCCTCTCCTGATATTACATGACAGTTAAATTTCGGGGCTTCAGGAATCACCACACACGCCAAGATTGTCATTTTGAGAGAGAACTGTGCCGAAAGGCTCTCTATTTTCTCAACGGCAAATACTATCATGACACTATCAGCAATGCTTTGAGAATGATATATATCACTGCATGCACATTTGTAAAGGCCAAGGTTCTGCTGAACGTACATGTAACCCATCTTTAGGAATCTCTCCGGGCCATGAGATAGGTTCCATACAAACCACAGTTGATCATGCGTGATGAAAAACGATGCCCGACTGCCACCACAAAGAACCGCATGCTGTCAGCGTGGGGGCGAGATCGTGGACACTCGCACTTCTGTCATGAGCACATGTGGGTGTCCCAAGTCCTTGGTAAGGAGTCTCAGTGCGGCTAGGGTGGTGTCTCGGAAGAGGAGTGAGACAAGAGAAGGCATCGTCAGATCCAATCACAGCCCTACAGCAGTTGACTATCTGAAGGACCACAGGAGCTTTTGTTCGGTGAGGTCTCACAACTCAGCCCCCTCGTAACTGCCACAAACCGCGTGAATGAGAAGAGGAGATCTGATCAATGTGGTGTATAAATAGGGGAGGAAATTCCCCAAGCTCATCTCAAGTTTTCATCATCACTCTCGCCAGTTCAAACATTCTCCCCAACAACCACCCCTCAAATCATCCAAAATGAAATTCACCACCTTCCTCGCCCTTCTTCCAGCGCTCACCCTGGCCAACCCTCTTGCTGCTCGTCAGAGCGTCGGCCAGGCCGCCTTCGTCGGCAGACCCCTTCACATCTCGGGCAACTGCAGAATCATCGGAGGAAATAACACAGCCAGCGGACAGAGTGTTACCCTCCAACACTACAAAGTCAACTACCCCGGCGCGAACAACGAGCCATGCACCATCCGCTTCACGGTGCAGCACCCCATCGGTACCAAGACGGTCCGGGTCAACGCCACCCATCACATCAAGAGTGATACCCCAGCGAACTCACGTGTGGTAGGGTGGCTGTGGAGGAACTATGTGGTTTTCCCGGGAGCTCAGATTACCCCCCCATCGTTCCAAGAGAAGCCGTTGCCGACTGGCTCGGCTGGTAAGGATTATGTCGACCAATTCAACGTCACCACCAGCAACTTGAGGGTGCCCACGGACATTACCTACGAGTGGCAGGGCCGCCTTCGTCTTCAGGAAAGCGGTCCTGGCGGCGTTGCTTCCGCCGAGCAGACTTCCTTCAAGTTTGATATTATTGGCCAGTTTTAAGGAGGCTAGGCTGCTGTTGACAGATTGGATGGGATGACGGGAGAAACCGACAGTTTCTGCTTTTCCTCTCTTTCTTTTGCTCTTCTTTTGTTCCTCATGATTTTCCAGACGCGTCTTTACCAATGTATTTCTCTCAGTCTTGTACTGTAGCTTCACTCGTTTTAGATAGAATTTTGTTTACAGAAGAAAATAATAATAATAAAAAACGCCTTGCAAGGACACCTTTGGCTTTACTAGCCTCTTGGGAAACCCAAGAACATAACAACCCCTTGGGTTTATATGCTTGTTCAGAGTTTGTATGTGCAGCACAACAGAGGACTGAGGTATTGATGAAATCAAACAGACGGTGACATTGTCGTAAACTTGAAATTGTGAATTTCTTTTCTTTTAGTTATTTCCTGGTTCATATTTGCCCGACATGGAGCCGTGTCGAAGCAGATGATGAAATCGACCTCCCCAGCCACATATCGGCATTGCATAGACTATTGCTTTGTTGTCTGCGGGGTGACGTCTGTGTCATTGGCCGTCTCTCCTTCGGCTCGCCTGATCAAGTTGGTTATTGATGCGTGGCGCAACCTTGGCAGGCTCTCCGGGTCAGCTCTTCTCTTTTGAGAAGTTTTGAGTCTGCGTATTACGTTTTGGTGATTATGGAAAGGCCGCTATTTATCCCTCAGTTGTTCGCAATTCTCCTTTCAACTTTGTTTATTATCGACCTGTAAAATAATCCCCCTGAACAAATCGGGAGAGAATAATGGCTACGTCGACATCTTTCACTTCCGGGTCTGCGGCAACACGCACTGCTTTCGACGATGCCTACGACACCTCTACATCTGGAGAGCTAAGAATACCACTGACCACCACCTTCATTCCGCCAGCAAACTGCAGATACAACAACGTTCCAACTCAATTGTCACCCGCTGGAATTCTGCACGTCAACGATGTTCAGACATACTACGGAACCAGCTTGGCCCGTAAATTTCCGCCAGCCTATTCGTGCTACCCGCCGTCATTTCCTTCGGCAGTTTACAGCCCCGGTCTCTGTCCCAGTGGCTTCCAAGGTTTCAGCGGGCATCCCGACTTCAGCTTCTATTCCAGCATTTGGAGCACTTTTACAGAGGATATTTTACCAAATGGACACAAGGGTCTTTGTTGTCAAAGGCACGTACGTGGCGGATTGGCAAGCAATTCCGGCTGCTACTATCTCAGTCGCTCATTCTAGTTGACGCTCTCAGTGGATTTGAATCAGAAAGATACCCCAGAAGATATTTACCAAGCTGCGTGATGGTGATGTCGTGGTCCTGGGCAACTAAATCGGAGTCGGTCGTCTCGCGAACCCTGACAATTCTCAGCTACGACAACCTAATCAGCTCCTTCGTAGTCACCAGCTCGACCAGCGCTCTTTTTCAAATCTACCACCCCGGGATCGTAATCAAGTGGCGGGATGGTGATTTCCCGGAAGGTGTCAACTGAGGTTTCATATTCTTGAGTAGAAGGTGGGTATCATTCATTGAAATCGAACCGGTGAATGCCACGTCCGCGTAATCGTCCCAAGGGCAAGGGGGCCACATCCACCAAGTGTACCTGTAATCTGTGTAACATTGATCCTCTCGTCACTTTCGGTTATCCTGATCGAGTTGCTCCTTCATGTGTGGCGCATCTTGGCAGGCATTCTCCTCGTCAGCTCAGGCATCGAGCTGATCGGAGCTTATGGGCTTACTTTGCCCTTGGCAGTTAGTTTCTTTTTTTTTTTTTTTTGACTCTGTTGGTTTCCTGGTATTCGGTTTGCTAGCATACAACAGGATATATCACTTTACGAAGTCCCCGACCGATTGGAAAACAGCATAATCTCAGCTACCTTAAGCCTCCAACCAAACTTAGCCATGGCGACGACAACAACCCCACCTACACAGGTGCGAATACCATTAACAACAACCTTCACCCCTCCGCCAACATGCTTCACCGGCATCCCAACCGAAGCAGGAGGCATGCTCAGATACAATGACGTCCTCACCAACTACCCCGAAATGCCACCAGCCCTAGACTGCTACCCGCCTTCATTCCCTTCAGCAATCTACAGTCCCGGCCTGTGTCCAAGCGGTTTTCAGGGGTTCAGCTGGTATCCATACGGAACAGACACAGTCACCAACACCAAAGAACACGGCGCGCTTTGTTGTCTAAGGTAGGTATTTACTTTCTTATGCTCCCTTCCAATCAAACAAATATTATATTCTAATCCCAATGGCAATCAATTCCCCAGCGGCTTCGAGCCAGCAGCAACCTGGTCCCTCCCGCAAGGAAGCTGCACCAAGCACCTCGGCCGCACCGAGTCTCCAGAAACAATAATCACCTACCTCGGTTTTAACACTGCTCTCTCTTCTTACATGACCACCAGCCACGCCCTAGCAACTCACCCCAGAGTAATCTGGCATCCTGTAATCTCAATAATGTGGCAGGATGGGGATTTCCCAGAGGGCGTACATCCTGTTTCTGGCGCCAGTTCAGAAAAGACATCATCGACTTTGGCTAATACTCTGGCATCTGCGACATCTACAGAGTCAGATAAAGAGGGAAGTAGCGGTAGCGATGGTGGTGGTCTCTCATCGGGTGCGAAAACGGGTGTAGGCATAGGAGCCGCTATCGTGGGCGTTGTGGTTCTCCTTATCCTGATTCCTTGGTTGCTTCATAAATGCGGGGTGAAGACGAGGACGATGCCGTTCTTTTGAGAGGTTATGGGAGAGAATATAGGTCGATATGGTGCGAAGACGGGAGAATATACATTTATCCTGTTGTGGTTTGTTGTTGGAAGCAACTTTGTTTTTAGTAGAATCTGGTGACTCGCGTACATCACCTACAACTACTTGGCCACTCCCATCTCGGCAGTTGGCAAACATCTTTGCCCAGTTGGGTAGTCCATTGATATGCGTGGCGTCACCTTGGCAGGCTTTCTCCCTCTCAGCTCTCTGCGTCTCTTGATAATTACGTATCCAGCTGACCCTGTGGCTTGTTTTGCGTCAGTAGTTTATGCAGTTTCACCTCACACACCCAACGACTCTTTAAGTTGGGAGATACCACTGTGACTGAAAATACAATATCCACCAACACGACGGGAGATTGCTTCAGACCGCCACCCAAGACCATGGCAACAACGACGATGACAACAACAGCCAGCTCTGAGAGTCGGCTGTGGCTGGCCCCCCCAAGAACACCATTAACCACGACCTTCACTCCCCCAACAACCTGCTTCGATGGAATGCCAACCGAAGCAGCGGGGACACTCAGATACGCTGATGTTGTCACAGGGATTCGCCCAGAAGTGACGCCAGCCTACGAGTGTTACCCTTCACAGTTTCAAACAGTAATATACAGCCCTGGGATATGCCCCAGCGGTTTCAAAGCTTTCAAGTGGGAACGCGAACTGGACGAAAATACAATCAGGTTTATTGCAAACAACGATGATGATGCCCGCGGAGCGTTCTGTTGCTTTAGGTACTTACTCAGTGCATTCACCTGGCACGTGTTACTAACTTGGAGGATCCCAGCGACTTCGAACCCGCCAGAGGAAGCTGCACCAAGCTCGTCGCGAGGCGCCTCAAAGCAGGCGGTCCCACCTACCTGCACAACACGACCACGCTCACCTACCTCACCTACGACGCCGCTCTCTCCAGCTACATCACGACAAGCCACGACCTAGCTACGACGTCCCACACAATCTTCCACCCGCGAATCACCGTCATGTGGCGGGAAGGGGACTTTCCCGAAGGACAGTTCCCTCTACCGCCAATAGCCCCAACATCGACCAGCAGCACCCGTCGACTTAGACTCTGGACGGCCACCCGCCCCACGTCCACAGACACCTCGACAAAGAGCCAGAGTGACGACACCTCGTCAAACAGCACTTCCAAAGCCCCGATGGCGGCCGGAATAGTCGTCGCGGGTATCTTGTTTTTTACAGTGATGGTTCCGGTTTTGATACACGCAACGTCGTACGTGCGTCGTCGTCAGCGCCAGCGGCACAGTGACTCTCGGCAAGAAGCTTCAGGCTTAGAGGTGGAGTGTCAGGGTACATGTGGTATTGAGTTGAGGGAACAGGACCCGGACTACGTGAGGGCTATTTGAGGGAACTTTTCAGGTAAATATAGGTAGATGTTCTGATTCTGTTTGGTTGGACGAATTCTTACACGTTGATGCGGTTGCGGATGTGGTGCTGTCTGTATATAAGAGCCAGCGCGTTTGGGAAATTTCAGTTGGTGGTGTGGTATGAATATGGCTGAGCGAACAGGTTCATCAAGTGGACGCAAAGCAAAGTAGGCAAATAAACAAACACACAAACAAACACAAAAGAAAGCCAGGTTTGGCAGTGGCAATGATGATGAGTTGAGTGGATGAATAACTAGCTAGATAGGTAGGTAGGGACGGTTAAAAAAAGAAAAAGAAAAAAGAAAAACAGAAAAAGAAAAAAGAACAACGCTTGGTGCATCACCTCGGTAGCCAGTGAGTACATAGATTACATCTGGACACTTGCCCACCTGTTCAGTACATACCCCCCATGTAATAACAAATCTTAATCAGCTAATACCATCATCAGCCTCTTCTCCCCGATCCACCGGAGCTCATCCAACAACCCATCAACCTCACAACCGGCATCCTTCATGTGCCTGACGATCCTCACCGCCCTGTTCAGCTCGTCGGCGAACCTCTTCCTCGACTCCTCACTTATCCTCCCGTCGGGACTGTCCATCTCTTCCCTGCGGATCTGACACAGCAGCTGTGCCGAGAAAGCGCGATATTCATCTTCGGGGTTGGCCTTGGGGCTTCTGGCGCACTCCAAGGATTCCCTGGTGAACCGTTCCGCTTCCGACAGCCACATCTCTTGCACCCTTCTGTCGTCACTATTAGTACTGCTCCTGGGGATGAGGTCCAAGTTGTTGTTATTGTTGTTGCCAACAGACATGTTCAGGGCGCATTTTGCCAGTCGGTTGTAGGTGAGGGGGAAATGGTGATCCGAAACTTCCGTGTTGTTGTCCAATAATAACACCAGGGCTTCCTGGTACGACTTGTAAGCTGGGTGGAAGTTTCCTCGATCGTAATCTTTACCGGCCAGGGCGAGAACTTCTGCTGCGCAAGCATTATTAGTGATAAATCTTGGAAGCAAGGCTTATCGCAGTATGGGTGCATGCCTACATATGGATTCCCTACTCGGCCACGTGAGGGCACGACTTATGCTATTACTGGTAGTGGTTGGAGGGGGCTGGGGTGGCGGGATGGCGGTGATGACGGGAGGGGCCAATTTGAATACAATCGTTACTATCCTCCTGATTTGAATCTTGACCAGCTTGTAGTTGGGATCAGCCTCGGACGAGTACCTGCATATCTGCTTGTGGTCGCCGCTGAGCATCAGCGGCGTTTCGTTCTCCTGGTAAAGCATGGTAGAGGCCCGTTCAACAACCTGTGTGTTTAAATCTGTAAGCTTGGGCAGTTCAGGTAAAGGGTAGGGTGCATGTACCGCTTTGTCCAGCCACCAAGGTGTCTCTGTTTCGTAAAAGGACACGATGTCAACGAGCTTGCTTCCCATCTGCACGAAGCGGTCCATCATCTCTTCCAGCGGTTTGGAGCGTGGCTCTAGGACGGTGACCCAGTCTCTGGGAAAGCCCGGTAAACGCTTGCCGGCAAACTTTAGATACGCTGCGATGGGAGCCCCCCGATGCGGTGTTCCCATGAATATGACAGCTTTGGGCACGTCAAGTATCCACTCATGACGATTACTCCGGTCGTGTGCGGAAATGAGGGCCTGTTTGAGCACTATGCCACCGAGGCTGTGACAAATGAAGAGGATGGGTCGTTCTCCTGGCTTTTCCACGTCGAATCTCTCCCCTTGCAGGCGAGCCATGAGATCCCGAGCGTAGTCCCCGATGCCCGAGACGATGTTGCTAAAGAAGGAATCGCCTGTGGTGTAGCCGTACGTGAAGATTCGAGCGTGGGGGAAATCCTTTTTCAAAAAGTCTTGAATCCACATGGGATCAGGGCCGCCGTTCATAATCTTGCGCCCATCGGTGTCGTGATATGTCCAGGTCTGGAAGGCATCGCCGCCTAAGCCATGGATTGCCACGATGCTTTGACATTTCCAACCGCGTTAGTGTGACTTTTTGAACGACAAACGGCTTACCAGGTATGTTGAACTTACTCGAAACTTGTCGCTATGGACGAGCCTTCTGGCGGATATAGCTGATGCAATCCAGGTCCCGCCATTTTGATGTTGCCGTAAAAGGACTCGGGTAAATGTTGGGGAGGAAACCGAAACAGACCTCGAAGAGAAGGGGGGACTTGAAGACATGGAAAGCTCATCACACCGGCCGGGCAGCTTTTGAGAGGTCTTGGCTGCGTCCTCCTTCTGGCGGTATCGACTCCCATTGGCCATACCTGTAGCTTTCGTGATTCTGAGAGTTATTTATCTCGTTGTTAGTAGAGTACAAGACTGGGACAAAATCAGGGAGGTCCAGTACCTAACATCATCGAGTATCTTGGAGTCCCTCCTTATCGCGAGGCTCTGGCTGCCGTTCAGCAGTTGCCAGAGAAGCTGAAACCCCAGATTGTTTTGTTGTGGCACAGTCAGCAACCCGCAGCGCCCAGAAGCGCCTTTATCTTACCGTCGGGGCCAACAGATCTTGGTCCTGCACCACACCCTGAAGATCTTGAACAGACGAGCCATCATGAATGGTCAATGAAAAAGAGGCGCATTTTGAGGTCAGGCGCCTCACAACTGCCAAAACAAGACAACACGACCCTTGCATTTCCAAGGGCAAACACGAAAAAGAGAAACACACGCCGGCAATGAAGAACAATTCAATTGTAATTAAACAGTACTGTTATATTCAAATCGCCATCCCACATGTCTAATATCAGTTCCTAACCAGTATATCCGAGACCAATCTATGCTAAAGAAAACTAGGCATGTAAACGAACCAAGAGAAAATAATAGAGAAAATATAAACAAAAAACATAAGACAGCTAAAAAAAAAATGATAACTATCTTGACTCTCAATCATACAACAATGATGCCTCCATGGAAAGACATTCCTTTTTTGAACTCCAGGAAGGCCCCCACCAAGGAAAGTTGGGAAAAGCAAAGAAAAGCCCGCCGAGAAAAAAGAGGGGAAAAAATGGGGAATAAAAGAAAACACCAAGAAAAAAAAAAAAAAAAAAAAAAAAAAAAACCGAAAAGAGGTCGAGGAAAATAAACAGAAAACGAAAATAAAAGAAAAAACCTGCAAAACTCCTCGCTCAATACCGCCACCATCCTATTTGCACACTGTCAACGCGGAGTCCACCCCGTCCACTCCTGGCCCGATGAGCCTTGGGATCTCGCCGCCTGATTGACGACTCCACCGGCAACCAGTGTCCTTGCTGATGATGATGACGATGACGACGACAACGACGGCAGCGGCGGCGCAGCTGGCAACGCTGGAGGCTGAGCTAACTCTCCACCATCATCCGGCAACTTGGAAACTTGCGTATTGGCAGTTACGGGTCTTGTGCCGGCGGATGTCGAGGGCCGTCCAAACCCGAACTCGGCTGCATAAGGAGGGGGTGGGAGAGTATAAACAGGAGGAGGAGGATTGTATGACTGGACAGTCAAAGGTTGCGCTTGGGTGACCGATTTTGCCTTGTGTGTACATTTCCGGCAAAATAGAAGAATTAGGAGGATTGCTAGAACGAACACCGAAACGCCGACACCGAGGCCGATTTTTGCGGCGAGTGGTAGAGAGGGAGAAGAGGATGAGCCGGGGCCGGCGACGGATGTGGTGGTAGTGGTGGTGGTGGTTGGCTGAGGCGTTGGAAGCACCGTCATCGTCGCCGTCGTCGTTGCCGTCCTTGTCGAGGCACCAACAACACCCTGGGACTTTACAGAAGTAACCAAGGTCGTTGGCGTGCTGGCCGGGACAACACCACTCCCATCCTCCACAACAAGCCAGCCTGCTGCAGCACCCTCCACCTCGGTCTGGTTGCGCAAAACCGCACCCAGAGAGAAGGAATCCCCGGCAATCCCGGTAGTAGTAAGGAGAGCATCGGGAAGACCAAAACTCCTCAAGTTGAACCTGAGGTCACCATCTGGCAGAGGCTCAAGCGACCAGCGCTGATTGTTGTATATATCCCCCGAGGGCCCCATGATCGGAATGTAAAGACCTGTTATGTTCTGCAAGACGAGGTCAAACCGACGGCCAGAATCAGAAAACGCCATGTTGTAGATAAAGTACAGGCCTTGAGTGCCGCCATCGGAAACGAACTGCCACTGGATCTCGGGACTGGTGCTGCTGCAGGGCCTGGTGCGGATGGGAGAGATGGAGTCGGCATTGAGTTTTTGGTCGGCGGCGAGGCAGTGATTGTTTCCTCCTTTCGAGCCCAGCTTGATCTGGTAGAGCTTGTCCGGGTTCATGACTGACAAAAGAAAACGACGAGATAAAAAGAAAATGGTGAAACAAAACAAGAAAGAGACCAATAAGTTGAACTAGAAATGAAGAAGGAACCTGAGAGGCCCCAGGGGATACAGACTAAAAACATATAACAAAACAAGAATCTTAATTGCCCACCACAGGAGAGTCCTCATCCCGGACCAAGCGCTTCAACAACAAACAACCACCGGCGTAAGTGCCCGTCTCATGCAGCAGCCAGCGCCTAGCAGCCGCCAATGAAATGAACAGGAAAGAAGCGAGACCCAAAAGACAAACCCAAAGTGGCACAAGGAATGATGAAAATCTATTTTTCCTTTTTTTTTTTTTTTCTATTTCTTTCTCTTTTTTTTTCTTTTTCTTTCTTTTTCTTTAAAAAAAGCCCAAGTCGGGTCGGGGTCGTCGGAACCCCTGAGCCTAAGCTACACTGCACACACCCAGGAAAACGGCTTATATAATCTGCCAGAGCAACATCTCCAGCATCTGCCACACATTAACGAGAGAAAGAAAAAAAAAAAAAAGAAAAAAAAACAAGGAAGAAAAAAAGGCATCACAACAAAATCCCAGTTCATCATCAAAAATCCATAAGTTTTCTTCTCATTTTCTGACTCCCAAGCTAGCTTAATGATGAGTCTATAAAGGTTTCTTTATAAACTTATCCAGCACATACTGGTCAACACAACCACACACACAAACACTCATACACACACAAGCAATGTTACACATGCATATATTTCGACAGTCTTTTATATTTTGCCCTTCATTGCCTTACTATCTAGATAGCTAGCTAGCTAGGTACCTATCCTACCCTCCACTTTTTATTCTTCTCTCTTCCCCTTTCCCGCAACAGTTCTTTCCTCCACTCCCACTTAAATCCGATCATGTTTTTTTGCTCAAGCATCCTTTCCCCACATACCCTGAAACAACAAAGCAAAAAGAAAGATAGGTGTGTGGCCATATATGTGTGTGTGCAATATGTATATATCTGTGAGGGTAAGTAGTGTCTGTGGGTGGGTGTGGGTGTGGGTGTGTGGACTAGTGGTATATCTATCCTGAAACAACAACAAAAGTAGTAACAACACAGTAACAAAAAGTAACAGAGTAAAAACAAAAATAAAAAAATGATAAAAAAAAAATCAAGTAAACACAAAGAAATGAAGAACGAACAAGACGGAGATTATAAACAGAATCGAAAACGAAGTGAAGAAAACAACAAAAGAAACGAAAAAAAAACCAGTATGTGTCTTTTTTTTTTTATAAAAAAAAAAGAAAAATAGACAAAGAAACGAATCGAAAAAGAGAATAAGACAGAAAAAGAAGAAAAAAACGCCTTAATAGTACCACACCATTTATAAAAACCCTCATCCTGCCTGATCCATCCCATCCCATCCCATCCCATTCCGTATTATTATTCAGCAACCACCACACAAAAACAACCACACAGTCCAAGTCAAAGTCCGTCCAACAACAATGCTAAAAGAAGCCCCCCTACTCCTCCTCGTTAACACCGCCCAAGCCCAGCCTGCCGCCCTGTCCACCTTTTCCGCTCCCCTCCTTGCTGCTCTTCTTCCCCAACCTCAAAATACTCAACCGCTTCCTGACACTATTTCCCTTCCCAGAACTACTAGGACTCTGAGTATAGTGAGTATTGTGATTATTATGTCCAGACCCCCTAGTAGGCGTTCCATTCCCACTGTAGCCCGCAGGATCAACAGCGGTGTTTGCAGCACTCATGCTGTGATGACTGACATCTTCGCTTCCTCTCATCCCGAAACTTCCACCAACCGAATCAGTAACCCAGTCGTTATTATGACTCGTTGCTGTCGTTGCGGTGGTGACGCCGCCTGGGGAAACGGGGTGGTTGAGATTCATGCCGTTCGTTTGGACGGTCAGGTTGGGACGGTGGGCATCGATCGAGGTCGTGTGTTGGGAGCGGAAACCGGAAATAAAGCTGCGGCGGTTTTCCTTGTTCGTGTCGGCGGGCTCGTTATCGCCACTGATAGTTGGAAGAGGAGGGGAGACGTCCTTTGGAGAATCCTTCTTGCGGCCTCCGAGGAAACTGAGGCGAGCACCGCGGGTTGAACGGACTGGCTGGACGATGGCGGATTCTTCTGTTGGTGCGGCGCCGTTGGCTAGTATTGATGTCGAGTTGCTTGGTTTGTGGTGATGCGAGATGCCGCCGGTGGCTGATGGCGGGGAACGGGGCCAAGTCGGAGAGGGAGTGTTGGTGCCCGCTTCGCGGAGCGGTCGGGCTGGGGTGAAGATGGCTATTTCAGGGGCATACGTCGATTCGAAGACTGCATCTTGTCAGAACTTTGCGTCACCAGAGCAGGCAAAGGAAAAACTTACACTTTTGAAGATCCTCAACATGGCGGGTGAGGATCTCATTCCCGCTCTTCGAAAACGTCGCCAAGCACCTCTTGATCAAGATTGCATGATCCACAAGTGCCATCCTGATGGCATTCTCCTGGGCATCAAGGTCTGGTGCCTCTGCGTCCTCATCTTCCAACATCTCACTGTCCTTTGATGGCGACTGAGCCCCATGCCGGCTCAGGCCGGTGATCAAATCCCGATAAGCAACCACACTGCTCTCCGAGTTGGGATTGACGCTGATAGTGACAGCATCGAGCAAAAGCTGCGCGCAGTCATCGCCCGTCTCGCCATCAGCAATCCTCCTCTCGAGCACCGACATCTCGGCCGTCTTCCGTACGATCCGCTCCAACGCAGTCTCCTTGGCAGACAACCTGATCTCCTGGCCAGAAACGATTTCGCTTCTCCGCAGAATAGTAGGGAACGGCTCAGCGGTAGTGTACACAATCTTCTCCGCATAGTGTTCCTCGACCGGCCCGCTGGTATTCCGCCTGCTGCTGACAGAAAACATCTGCGGCTGTGATGAGACGAGGTAATCCCTGATAATCTGGGGTACCCTCGCGCGCTGGAAGACGTGATGGTTCAAATTTCGATGTGGACTGAGCGCCGAAACCACCAAGAACTGTCCTTCAACATCATCGATGTGCTCGCTCGTCACAATCTGCGCAGAGGGATACATCTCCTGAATGCGATCAGTGAACCCCGAAGTCCGCTCGGCAGGCGAGCCCTCAAAGACAAACTCCTTGTCCCTGACGTTGGTCGGGAAGCCCAGGCCCTTATAAACAACCTTGAAATACTTGGGCACGAGCTTCTCGCTCTTGGCGATGGTTTCGTAGATGTTGGCAATGGCTCTTTCGGTGCGCGCCAGCTTAGCAAAGTCGAAGATGTTAGTTTCGTACTGGGTCTGCAGCTCCTTGTAAGCCGCAAGCGCGCTGCTCCAAGCCTCGCCGTCCTCGAAGTGCTTGATCATGTCAAAGTAGATCCTCTCCTTGCGCTCAAAGTGCGTCTGAGCTGGGAACTCAGGATCCAGGAGGGCGGGGGTTGTCCTCAACGGATCCCAATCATACAGGTCGGCGTGTAACCGCAATGCAAGACCGGCCTCAGCATGGTTCCTTGCCTCCGCCTGCAAGTTCGCAAGTTGATGTACGTATCGTACAAATATCTCCTCTTTCTGCATATCCCTCAGGAACTCCATCAACCTCAATCGGTGAATGAGATGTGATGCCTCGCCAGATCCGTCCTCACTATGGACGGCAACCAACAGATCCAGGAACTCATCCACAGTCCCCATGAGCTCCCGGATTGCCTGATATAAGGGCTCACCCTTTATCCTGCTCAACGGGTCAAACCGCTCTAACAATTCGCCAACGAACAGCTTCTGGAGGATACTCTCTGTGAGCGGCTTCTCCTTGAAGTACACATCCAAGCAGTCGATCATCTCCGTCTGGATGACGCTGAGATCCTCGCTGAGCGTCCATTCGCTGACAATCATGGTCTGCAACACCTCAACCGCCATGCGTCGAAGTCCCTCGTGCACGCTGAGACAGAGTTCCACAATTGGCGCGACAAGCGTAGGTACATACTGTACTTGGTAGCCGCCCATCTTGGAGAGACCATAGCGAGCACGCTCCTCCAGCGATGTCTCCCACCCAATAGCTTCCCATGTCCTGCGAAGGAGCTCAGCGCCATGCTCTCGGACGTCACCGGCGATCTTCCAGACTGCCCGGCGCTTTTGTTCAGGGAACGTTTCGAGGGCCAAGGAAGGACTGCCGACAAGTTTGAGGAGAGTGGTGAAGAATAGCTTCCACAGCTCGGTGTTGAAATTTTCTGCCTCATCGGGATGTGGTAGGAACGACTCGAGGAGCATGCTCGCGAGGTATTGCAGCGTTCGCATGGTTGACTTGTGATGGAAGATGTGTACACTGAGCCAGTCAGACGGGAAGGTTTCGCCTTGTAGTATGCTCATGTGTACACGAAGGGAGTTCTCCACCACCACATGGAGATCATCATCTGCCAATTCGAGCTGCATCCCGCTTGGGGAAGTTGAGAGAGCCGAGAGAACAGCGGAGAGCTCAACAAGAGCCTCGTCGAAAACGGCATTATTCGCGGTTAACGGCTTGCTGGGGAAAGGGTAGGATGTCGGGAACAGAAGAGAGAGCCGTTCCTTTGGCTTTTGTGGGATGGCGTTGATGGCCAGATATGACTGGATAATCTTGGGGATGTAGTCGGGAATTTCTGGACCAAGATGCTCGACCTGGCTCGCGAGGACGGAGCAGCAAAGACGAACCTGTTCTTTCCACTGCTCTGTCACCTCATCGGTGTGACCCCAATGCGGTGCAATCCACCGAACGGTGTTGGCGCTCAGGGCGGACCGCTGCTCTGGGTGAGAGAAGATTTCCAGTTTCGCATAGTTGATGATGAGAACAAGCTTGTAAAGAACCAGCTTGCCCTTGACCATGGAGCAAGAATCGATAAAGTCGATAGCAATATGAAGAATCTCCTCGGTGGTCAAGAGACCGGCAAGTTCTGGAAGCCAGGTGTGGAAGTGCTGCACGGCAAGAGTTTGACTGCCCACCAAAACTGGTGCCGCGCTTCGCATCATGGCATCGAGTGCCTTGAAGATGCTGCGCAGATGCCGAGTGAAGCTGGGGTTTGTGCTATTAATCCCAATGCCTGCTTCCTTGGCCTTCTGCTGGCCCCGCGCGTGGGTGATGAACTTCAGGATATGTCTAGCCACCTTGAACGTGGCTCGAAGTTTCCTTGCGGTCTCTGGCTCTGTGGGCTTGGACAAGAGCCTTGTAAATGATCTGACCAGGCATGGCGTCGCAAATGGGTAATTGAACTTGCTTTCGGCGTACTGATCAACAAGAGGAGCCAGATTAAACCTTCTGTCGTGCACAATATCCAACACCCTAACCAACGCGGTAAAGACCAAATCTTCGAAATCGTCATTACCAGAGTATGCAACCAAAATGCTGAAAAGAGCATCAAGAACATCATTCAGAAGCTTGACAACCTCGATCTCCGCAACGAAAATAACCTGTTTCAGCAGATCTGGTATTGCCTCTTGAGCCGAAGTCTTCCACCCGAGAAGCCTCAACATGACTTTATCCTGCGAAAATCTCGTGCTACAGAGATAAGTGTCGACGCGAACCGTTGCCAGCGGGCCGGTCACCTCAGCCTGCTGGTCCTCCTTGCCTTTAAAAGCAAAAGGTAAGCTCAGGTAGCCCCCCTTGTGTTGAGTGCTGGGTTGGGCCGTAGCAGTGTACTCGTCAAACTTGTAGAGTAACAACGCATGGCCGCCGTCGTGTATGAAGGCATTGTCATCCCAAAGCGGCATGTACGCGACAGCAAACATACTGCTCGGTGCGTCAGCCAGATACATTACTACATGTGCCTGCTGCACGTCCTGAGGCGTGAGCACAAGCTTGATGGTTTGGCGCCATGGCTCTCCACGCTCTGTTGCAACTGTCTTCCAAGTGCTGAGACCTTCAGTGTTGGATGAGGGGAACATGCAATTTTCAATGCGCTCGCCTGATTGCTTTCGTACTTCGAGGGTGATTTGTAGGTTACTGCCATGCATTCCACTCGGCAGAGCTGCGGGGCTGCCTCCAAACCGGGAAAGTAACGTTTGGCGGGTAAGATTTGCTTCATCAATCGTGAGATAGATATCGGATCGCGGCTTCGTGGGTGCACCGGAGAAGCCCATCTTGTTCGTCTTGCAGATTCCGGAGAGAACTGTTGGCGTGGATTTGATGAGCGCATCGGCGTCAGGATTGTTGAACGCCCGCAGGTGAACTTGTAGTCGCTCTGCCGTTCGTGACTTTTGATAAGATCCCGGCTTGGTGTCCATGATCTCACGAAGTATTGGATCCCACTCATCGGCATCACCCCTATCCGTCGCAAACCGCACCGAGGGCGTCCATATGCTGACAATCTGTTCCACCTCGTCGTCCTGCTTCATGATGGAGTTCAGCTTGAGCACACCAACGCCGACTGTCCTATCAGCCATGACATGACCGGCGTAGCCATCCACAGAAGATCGCCCTCCCTTGGAGTTGGCTGTGCTTGGTGGCGCCCCATCCCTGCTCTCGCTCGCCGTGACCGGTGATGATATTTCCTCTGCTTGTTCTGACAACGAATCTAACTTGTTTGTTCCCCTGGAAAATGCGGACCTCGTGCTCTTTCCCGCCCACATCAAGCTCCTACGCATTGATTTGTTTCCGGAGGACAAGGGAGGTTTGGAGGGGTCCTTGGCGAACTGTTGTATGTTTTGCGACATTGTTCCGGATCGGGAGCTAGGCTTAGTAGCAATGACTTGTTGTGGCGCGCGAATCTTGACCACCAAGTAAAGATCCGAATCGATCGATGGAACGTCTCCGATCTCAGCCGCGGTAAGGTCGGAAAAGAGGGTGCGCATATGCATGTTCTTGGCCAATTGATTCATCTGCCCTCCAGCCGGCATCTCGACGATGTAGCTCTCCGAAAGCGCGGTTAGATTCCCTCCCATCGTTTTCGCAGCCAGATATATCACCAAGGTTATCGCCTCGGTTGACGCGCCAGCAAGCCCTTTGATATCGACCATGAGGTGGTGCAGCGCGGTCAGCTCGACTGTCGGGGTCGGTGTCTCTTCCAGTAAACTCATTATGGACTGTAGCCTGGTTACTTCCACCACCGAGTCATCTCCAGTCAGTACTCTTCCCCGCGCGTGCGGATCGCGCACGATGACCTCTCCTCCGCAAAGCTTATTAACGCGCACCAAGTCCCAGACCGTCTTCTCGCGCAAATTATTGTATTCCCAGCTCGTGAGGACATCGTGAAGGAATTGCTGCCGGGAGAAGTTGAGCGTGGTGATTAGCTGTGAAAGCGTGTCCAGCTTTCCGTACTGTCGCGTCAGCAGGAGCTCGTGGAGGTTCGTCGAGTGCCACTCTCGCAGGCAGGATGCGATCTCGTCAATTAGGGGCTCCGAGGCCGAGGTCGGTGTCTCGTCGCCAATTTTGAGCATTGGCACGGGGGCCGGTTGCCGGGGCGCGTTTGGATCTCGATGCACCGGGACCGACAGTGACCCGTTTGGTAAGCCATTGTTCTCCCTATGTCGCCCTTTCCCTCTCCTCCTCTTCTTTTCACTGCCATTCAATCCACTCTTGGCCGAATCGCTGCCTATTTGTGGTGGTCCGTCTGCTAGTGCGCCATCGTCGCTTTCAACGTCGTTGTCGTCGGTGTCGTCGCTTTCGCCGAGCACTTCGCGAATCTCGACACAACTGCGCGGAAATATGCCGCTGAATACGCGGGCCTCAAGAGTCTGACCCTTGACGCTGGTCAAGCCGGCGAGCAGACTTGGTGGTGATACTAAATATCCGCGAAGCCAATTGCCATCTGGAGTCTCTTCAATTATGTATAACTCGTCGCCTAATTCGAGTGGGAGGTCTGCCGGGCTCGAAGCTGAAAAGGGATATGTCGCTACGGCGAAAGCGATGCGAGGCAAAGGTTGCCAGGGCATTGTGTCGAGCTGGGAGCAGAAGTCATCTATCTATGGTCGGGAGAATGCGGTAATCTCGAGATTTCGATTTTTTAGGGAAGCGCCTGGCTCGTTATGATATTATTTCGAAGCGAATGCGGGTGTTCATTAGGAATTAGGAAACAAGAGAGCGTGAGGAAGAAATGGATCGCTCGATAACTCGGCCGAGCAAACTTGACGGGAGCGACTGTGGGTGTGGTTCGTCTCGTCTTGGAAGGAAAAATCGCAGTTGTGCTGAATGGACCGGAAAAGCTTTGACGTCGAGCCGGGGGTGCGGGTGCTGGCAGCAGCAGAGACGCAGGGGAGCTGCTTGTTTTTTTTTTTTTTTATTATTTAAAATGGGAACGCCAGCTTTTTTTTTTTTAGCGACCCGACTGCATGGGAAGAATACCTAATGACCACTTGAAGAAGTTTTTGGAGGGGATTGAGCATTCGGAAGGTAAGCAAGGAAGGAGTGATCCTGGGATGCGAGCAAACAGTTTGACTGCCCAGAGAGACAGCTCTCACCCCTGAATCCCGAAAAGCCTGGGCCGTTCGGCGATTGTGGTGGTTCGTTGGAGTCAAAATTCCAAGAGGGGGGGAAGCCACTTTTGCAGGGGTAACGTTTTCGCGTGGCTTTCCCCGTTCAGTGATGAAATTGGGTGGACACCTTCTGGAAGACGTCTTTTCTTGGTGAGCCGGGATTTAGAGCTTATTAGGGATGGCCAGCTGGAACAATCCAACCGTTTCGATCTTGAGAATACTTTTTCATGTGGTATACACTAAATTTGTTGCACTGGATGTTTCTTTTTGCTCTTCAAATTGGCATCCGACGATTGGCCCGATTGGGGCACAGCTCATGGATGGATCTGCGGGAACCTCTACGGCTCCGGGCCGCCTCGAATACCCCTGAGATGATATTTTTCCATCGACATTTCACAGCATATCTCTTCGAAAAGTAGTCGCTTTGAGGCTCGAATCCAATGATCCTCTACACTAGAACTACCCAAGTTTTCGTTGTCACCTCACAACCCAGCCAACCACGCGATGCAACGAATCCCTCTGAAAATGGATGGTCGATGTCAAACGCTCAGACCCATTTCGGGACGCTGCATCCCCACCTCCACGGCACTAGTGGCCTGTGCGTATCCGCAACCCCAGTCAATTGATTGGGGAAATTATCTGGGAAAAGGACAAAAAAAAGAAAAAAGTAGTATGAACGGCGGCTAAACACCACATAATCAGTTGAAATGGTGATAACCGGGTGACAATGCAGAGTACATCACATTCAGCTCCTCGCGGCATCTCGTTTTCACGAAAACATTTCGAAATTTCTTTTCCACAACCACTTGATGAGACTCTGCTGATCCCTGTTTCGGGCCCCGCACTAAACAATTAAATCCAGTGGGGTCACATCTTTTTGTTCCTGCAGCACAGAGTGGAGAGAGCCAATCAATCAGACGACCAATTGGCGCGCATCCTCCATTTTTCCACATCACCATGTCTTTTCATGTCCTCAAATCTGAGCAGTTTTCTTTTTCTCCTGTCCCCGTCTCAACATCATCATTCCCATTCCCATTCCCATTCCCATTCCCTCTTCCCTTCCTTTTCTCCCTCCTCTTCACGCAACACCACCAACCGACCTCCAACGCAACAGAGACAAGCACCGTGGCAGAAAAGCCCAAACACATCATGGAAATGGCCTCCAGCACGAAATCAAGGTAGCTCGGCACCTCGGACCCGTTCAACTCGTAGCCAACCCTCACGAGCAGGACCAAAATAAGAGCCAAGGCCAGCAGGAGCCCCATCACCATGATCAAGCGATAAGACCGCGATGGGTCCTTGCGGTTTTGGGTAGGGGTAGTGGTCGTAGTGGTCGTAGTGGCAGCCGTGGCGGCGTTTATTGTTGTTGTATTAGTACCTGTAGGAGTAGCAGCAGGTGTCGGCGGTGCAGTCTCCGTTTCAGTGGCATGATGATGCTGATGCTCGACATTATCGCACCTACCATGAAAATGTTGGAAGAGGTGGAGGACACGACTGGTGCGTTCGCCGACTGTGGACATTTTGGCTATCTGCAACTGCTTTGCTGTGACATGTCAGTATCAGTAGTAAGGTAGATGAGACCAAACCCTGAGGATAATAACGTACAGACACGGAAAGAGAGGTAAGTACTGTCGAGTCTTGTCAAGTCTTGTTCCAACCAGCTATTATCTAGGATGCAAGACGTCCAAGTGAAAACACACAAGCAATGCAAGAAGGAAGAAAAGGAGTTTTGTCCTGCTCAAAAAAAAAAAAAAAAAAAAAAAAAAAAAAAAAAAACCTACATCTGAATCGGATATCCGATTTTTGTCTGACTCAACACACCACGTAAACTTCAAGGTAACCACAAACAAGTAACAAGCCGTCCTCTCCACCAAGTTAACTTTGTTCATGTACGATCACGGCCATCGGGGTCGAACACGGAGCGGAGGGGAAGCCTTCTTGATGTTATGCCCCAACTGAACGAACGATGATATCCATTACTTTTGTCTCACAACTCCCAAAGACTGCTGACTATGCTGTGTACAAATCTTCCAAAAAAAACAACAATTTTCCCGAAATCCTCTCATCATTAATTACTCTGTGCAAAATCCATCAATAATTACTTCCGTGCTGTTCTTCCGTCCAGTTTTCTGTTCTGTTCATCCTACTCATTTATTTCATACCCAGCATATTGACATTTAAAAAATAAAAATTAAAAAAACAACAACAACCATATTTACTCAACTAACCCCATTTTTCATAATTACTCGCCATCATCATGTACAAGCCATATCCGTGTCTCGGTTCTTGGAGATAGCCTTGCTTGTTGCTTCCACCGTACCTTCATCAGACACACATACTGTAACCTACACAGTTGCAGCGTCATAAATCGCTGTGTCGACAGTCGTAGGAGCAGTAGCGACATCTTTAGACGCCGTGGCCATATCTAACCCAGGTTCGGCACCAACAGTGTTGGTCACGGTGTCAGCCGATGGGACTGTCTGCACAATACTGCCAACTTCTCCATAAGCGGATTCAAGTACGGCAGGTTCGTTGCGGCCCTCAGCCACATCCGGCACAGCCGTAAGTTCAACCCAGTTCGTCTCAACACCAGTATAGCATGTAAAGCCAGCAAATTCAGCATATACACCAACAGCACCAGCCGCAGGAACATAGTAACCCGGAGGAACACAGTAACTCGAGTGGGAACCTGGGACGTCAACCTCGCCGGCCGGTGATGCTGTCGGTACGTTCATAGATGTGGGTAGATCCTCAGAAACCTGCAAGACCGTCTCCGTGGCCGGCTTCAAAACCTGCTGAGCTTCAGAACCGTGGACCACCTGAGCTTCAGACGGCTTAGACGTACCAGAATAGGCTACTGGCGCGACCTGCTGTCCCGGCGAGACAAGCTCCACAGCACCCAAAGCAGGGCTCACCACAGACTGCTTCACAGAGGCATCAATCTTGACTTCGGGGGCGCTCTCAATAACTGGAACCCGAGGAGGCGAGATGGGATTTTCAGCGGCGCTGGATTCAGGTCGATACACGGCCGGCGCCATATCTTGCTTCCCGCGACCGCCAAGGCCAATAACCACGATGAGGAGGGTCAGAACCACAATGGCGACATTCTTGGGGTCGTTGCAGAACCTCTTGATGGTAGCAAGCAAGTCGTTAGCGGTGTGGTGGCTATTGGTGAGTGCAACTCGAAACGCCTCAGTCAGCAAATCAACGAAACTGGGATTCTCCGTACTGAATCGGCGCCGCTCCCTCTGCTTGTCCTCCTGTTCGTACATTTCAGGAGCAGGTGAATGTGCAGTTGTGGGGCGTGTGCCGGATTCACTGCGCGATGACGCTATTATCGCTAAAGCTTGAGAGTCCAGTTCGGCTGCATGAAGATCGCGATTAGTCGACTCGGTAGGAGGGGTCTCGCCATAAATTTCGCGCATCCTCTCCTCATCACGAAGTCGGCGCTCCTCAGACTCGTCAATCAACTCGACATGAAGCCGCGACTGGGCGCGCGGTCGACTGGGTGAAAGAATTTCTGGAGGGTGGAGGACGCCAGCAGAGTTGACGTGTTCGGGAAAAGCCGACTGCGGTCTGTGGGAGGACATAGGTCTCCTCGCATCCAAAATGGAAGCCGGCCGAGCAGTTGCAGGCCGAGCGGTTCCAGGACGAGATCCGATTCCATTTGGTCCCTCGAAGGGGCCAAACCCGGGGATCGGGGAAGTTCTGCTTTGTCGGCTCTTTGAGCGATCCATGTATGGGTCAAGGTCGGGCGTGAAGGCGCGCTTGCTTGTTGGTACAGCTTCTGGCTCTGCCTCCATCGTAGCCTCCTGCTGGCGTTGCTCCTCGTACTCCAACTCAATCGCACCCAGCTTCTCAAGCTCGCTATGCAGGGTCGAGTCGACGATTGGCTCAACTTCTATGTCAACCCTTTCCATCTGATTCCAGCATGCATCCCAAGCGCCCGCTTTCATCAGCCCATTACTGGCGAAAACTTTGACGCGGAATACCTTTTTGGAGCCAAGGTGCTCGAACCTGATCTCGCTCTTGCAATCAGCGCACCAGTGCTTCTTGTAGTCCTCATTCAGGGAACTGGTTGACGAGCTGTCATCGTCGATATCATCCTCCAAATCGCTGGTGATGCTCGAGGGTCCGAGGTAGTGTCCACACTCCAGGATGCGAGCCCTCCTCTTGACGGGGAGCTCCAAAGCTTCCAGAAGGCGCTCCTCCAGGACCTCAAAGTCGTTCTGTGGATGAGGCAACAAGATCCCACGTTCCAAAATGTTATCGTTGATTCTATTTTGCAACTCTCGCCACGAGTCTCGGAGAGTCTTGAGCTGTTCACTGGCAATGTATGGCAGTCCGTTCTCATCCAATGCCTTTCCATTCACAGCGTCTAATCCATTGAGCACATTGCCCCACACCCAACGGAGAGGCAGAAGGGTAACATGAAGGAGAACCAGCGGGGCTTCCTTCTGCTTCAGCCGGGTTGGAGTTGAGCGACCTTTGGGGGAGTATTGGGCATTCGGGCTGCCAACTCTGGAGACTGTGGGAAACGGACTCGTCGAGTTTGCGGCCTGACGCTTGGCCAGTCGTGGTGAAGCGCCATTGAATGTGGATGTGGTGGGAGACGACATCTGCATCGCTTTTATCTCGGAGGGAGTGCGGAAAGGCTTCCGGGTCTCGCGATAGGTCGGCACAAATTCCTTATCGTACTGTGTAAACCGAGAGATGCCTGAGACGCCTGATAGTATTCTGTCCGAATTGTGGCTGGATTCGAACGAGTAGCGTCGAGAACGATCGCCCTTCCCTCGCGATGTTTGCGTGTCGCCCTCTCGCGGGCCATCTACAGATCCCAAGGAACTGTTGCTGCGGTTTCCGTTGTCGCTGAACACGTCGTCGTCGTGCTCTAGGGTATCCTCGCTGGAATTTCGAGAGTGTATTTGATGACGGGGATGCGATTCGAATTGCTCGTGCCCGGTTTCCGGGTCGAAGTCGTGAACATCATGCGACATGGCTGAGCGACTGCTCTTCTCAACAATTGATGGTTTGAACTCTGGTGTTGGGTGGTCATCAACTCTTGGTTGCTTCTCGGCAGCGGGGTCGAGGTTGGCTTCGAATGTGGGGTTGATATCGGGTGATGGTACCTGCGCCATCTGAATTTCGATGTTAGCCCCCTTTTTCGACCAAAATGCGCCGCATCAAATTTGTGTCCAGAGGAGATCAATATACGTAGGACATACTGTGGTCACAACCGGCAGCTGTGCCGTTGATATTTCCTCGATCGGGCTCCGACAGGATGGATCAACAAATATGGTGAAATTGGTATCAACTTTTGGAAGCTTTTTAGGCATGCCGGAGGAGAGAAGATACGATTTCACAAGAGAGATGTCGGGTCAAAGACGGGTGTTGGGTGTTAGCGATCGAGGATGTGTTGCCAGGTGGAGATTAAGGCCAGCCAATGGCGGAGGGCGGTGGCAGATGGTCGCAATCGCAGAAGTGAAGTCAGAAAAGAATGGGAACCTGGAACTGATGCGCTGGTACTGCGTAACTGTTTGGGCCGTTGGGGAACTGCGATTGGTGTGGTAGCTGCGGATTGGTTCAGGCTCTCGGTTGACTGCAACAATGACAGGTCGTGACAGCGACAGCTGGTGCCAATCTGGGGTCAAGTAAACAAATGGTTGCCGTGTCAATTGTCCCACCCACAGATCTTGGCACACCAATCCAGGAAGTGCCAAACGGTGCAGTGGACAGTTTTGAGTGACACGATGCAGCTGAATGCCGTTTTGTCATTTTTCTGTCTCACACAAAAGGAAGCCAAGTCCCTCTACAAGGGATGTCTGAGATGGGAGTGATTTGGGACGAATTGACTTTTTTCCACCAAGGGTTTCCTTGCTGCGCATGACCCAGCAGCCAATTTTGACAGCGGCCTTTGCCGTGGGGTTTGCTGTCCCCATTGACGTCATGTCCTTGGCATCCACCCCGACTCCATCCATCGATAGATATCTCTGCATATTTTAGGCAACATTTCGAAACCTGATCGTTGTCAAATGCTTTAGCCTGCATTGGCATTTTGACCATTGAGATTAAGCACCTTCTCACGATGCATCTCATTTCCCCACCGCCTATTCTCCACCTCGCCCCATGCGTGCATCGGAAGGAGGGGCAAGTCAGCGTGCACTGGTGTTCAGCAATGCACTGTGTAAAACGTGGAAGGAACAGAGTTGAGAAGGTCGACTCCGAGTTGGAAGCCATCGGAGCATCAGGCAGGAAAGAAACTGGGAAATTTGGGTCTAAAATATTACACGGTCACTTGTGGCTTATAATTAGACCTCCCACTCAGCTCGCCTCTTTTCAATCTCCCCGCCTCGGAGCTTCCTCATGCAGCTTCCTCATGCAGCTTCCTATCAACACACCTTGGATTCTCATCCAATCACAGTAAAATAGAAAAACATCTGTTTGGCACCGAGTTGTCAGCGGTGCATCCGATCCCACTCCGCCATGCGAGTCATGTAGCCCTATCGGTCTGACCCAGGTGCCTGGGAGTTGTTCGCTCAGGGAGAGAGGCGGCTTCATAAACTGGCACACAGCCCCATCCTTCTTCCGGTTTTGCTCTCTGCCAAACACCTCACACTTATACCACCCAAACATACCTAACCCACACACACACGCGCAAACAGTCAAGATGAGTGAACAGGCCCAACAACCCACCCATGAGAACATGACCATGATGCAGGGGTTCGAGTGGTATGTCCCTGCAGATCAAAAACATTGGGCCAGACTCGACAAACACATCCCGGAGTTGAAGCGTTGGGGAATTGACAACATCTGGCTTCCTCCTGGGTAAGACCACTCGAAACATCCACATCTCCCGAAATAACGTCAAGGCCCTAACTGCGAAATAACAGATGCAAGGCCTCCTCCAAAGAAGGCAATGGCTACGATATCTACGACCTCTTTGACCTTGGCGAGTTCGACCAGAAGGGTAGCGTTGCCACCAAATGGGGTACCAAGGAGGAGCTCGTCAAGATGTGCCACACAGCCAAGGACCATGGCGTTGGCATCTACTGGGATGCTGTCTTGAACCACAAGATGTCCGCCGACCACAAGGAGAAGTGTCTCGCCGTCGAGGTTGATCCTAACGACAGAAACAAGTATGTCAGCCGCGAGTATGAGATAGAAGCCTGGGTCGGGTTCGACTTTCCTGGAAGGCAGGGCAAGTACAGCGAGATGAAGTACCATTGGTATCACTTCAGCGGCGTCGACTACAACGCTCAGAACCACCAGACTGCGATTTACAAGATCTTGGGGGATCAGTCGAAGGGGTGGGCTGACGCTGGGGATGTGGACAGTGAGAAGGGGAACTATGACTTTCTAATGGGAGCGGACCTCGACTTTGACCATCCCGAAGTTCATGATGATGTTATGGCCTGGGGGAAATGGATTGCCACCGAGATCCCCTTGAAGGGCATCCGCTTCGACGCTGTCAAGCACTTCAGCGAAGAGTTTCTTCGCAAGTTCATCGTTCACTTGGACAAGACGTTTGGGTCCGGATGGTTCTTTGTCGGAGAGTTCTGGAAAGATTCCTTGCAAGCTATGGTAAGTTGTAGCTTGGCTGATCTGACTAGTTTGCGCACTGACAAGCCTTTTAGCAAAACTACCTCGACCGCATGAACCACAAGTTCTCTCTGTTTGACGCTCCTCTGGTCTACAACTTCAGCGAGATCAGCAGAGGAAACGCAGCAGACCTCCGGCAGGTGTTTGACGGGACCCTTGTCCAAGCTGATCCCGTCGCGGCAGTTGTGAGTGGTGGCTTTCTAGACCAGCTACAAATGACTTTGGCTGACCTTGGATAGACCCTCGTCATGAACCACGACACTCAACCCACCCAAGCCCTGGAAGCCCCGATCGAAGGGTGGTTCAAGCCCCTCGCGTATTCTCTTATTCTGCTTCGCGAGCAAGGCTACCCCTGCGTCTTTTATGGCGATCTTTACGGCATGAAGGGCAAGTATCCGTCCCCTCCGTCGTGCGGTGGCGCTCTTCCAAAGTTCATGCTTGCCCGAAAGCTGTACGCGTATGGCAAACAGGCAGATTACTTTGACTACCGAACGTGCATTGGATGGGTACGATATGGCACTTGGGACTATCCGTACGGCTGTGCGGTGGTAATGAGCAATGCTGGTCGAGGGACCAAGCGGATGCATGTTGGAGAGATGCATGCTGGGGAGGTGTGGACAGATGTTCTTGGATGGGATCAGAGCGAGGTGGTCATTGGGGGTGACGGTTTTGGCGAGTTTCGCTGCGGCCAGACGAGCGTGAGTATCTGGGTGAACAGGAATGCGAAGGGGAGAGAGAGGTTCTCGGAGGAATTGTAAGTGCCCCCCATCTCGGGACAGAGAGAGTCTTTCTTGACTGACCATTCACAGCAGCGCCAACATCTACGATGACTGAGTGAACAGCGGCCTCATCGTCCGGAATAGCTTATACATGATTGGCAACAGACAGTCTTGCCCATCACAAGTGGCACAATCTTGGCATCACATTTCAGCCCGCCCCCACTCATTCCGGCCGCATGAGCAGGCTGGGCCAAGTGATTCCTGTTTCTCTTCTCTTTGGTCCCAAGTTTTTTTCCTTTACTCTCTTCCAGGTTTGAGCCTATAGTCCAGAATCGCGTGCTCAGTTGCCAAAATGCAAGTACGACGGCAAAATGAAATCTTAATGACTGAAATCGTCAACACTGTGGTTTCGGCACAAACTACACCCCCCGAAACATCCACTACTACACCTCCACTCCCTCCAACCAGCACTTTGCCACCTACCAACCCCATACCTACCGATCTCCCAACCGGTCTCATCGTAGAGACTCGGACAATCTCCGCTGGCGTCACAACAGTACCATTAACTACCACCTTTACGCCGCCAGCATTCTGCCATAGCTCCAATAATTATTTTATCGCGATTGACCCAAGCGTCGTCAGTGTAGATGATTCTCCGATCCGAGTCTGTTACCCTTCAGGATATCGCTCGGCAGTATACAGCCCTGGTGTATGTCCTAGTGGCTTCCAATCTCTTGGTGCGCCTCCCGCTGGTACTGTTTCGGGGGAATATCGTGCGCTATGCTGCAGGGAGTAAGTGCTGTTCATAACCAAGAGTCATACTCCCGGGGAGTGATGCGACAATTCGGAGACTAACATGTGCTCGGTAGTAATCTCACGATCAATACAACACCTGGCAACTACCGCTGCGAGTCGACCTGGACCAGGACGAACGAGATTATCACGTACATGAGCTACGACCACATACGCTCGTCCTATGTCACCATCAGCGGTATCGTAGATTCTTCTACTGTTGGACACACACCGGTGGAAATCAGGTGGAGGGATGGTGACTTCGCGTCGTCCACAACCCACCCTGGCCGAAACCCTGGTGATGGATCATCAGTAAACACAGAGATGAAAGTTGACGACAGCGGAAGTTTATCGAACGGAGCGAAAGCAGGCATTGGCATCGGCATTGCTATAGCGACAATTCTTCTTTTGCTTGTCGCCTTTTTACTCTGGCGTCGTAGACGAGCCCGCCCTGCGCCAGCCGGGGCCGAATTGGGGGGTGGCGAGGTCTTTCAGCTTCATGGCAATGATATAAAGCCCAAGGAGCTTGATGCCATGACAAATATGCGTCACGAAGCAGATACAAATGCACCATGTGAGTTAGATGCCCGAAGCCCACACGATGGCAGTGGGACGCCAGAGCTGGAGGCAACACCTCACAGATGGGGCGGAAGTGGAACGGAGCAGACTACAGCTATCGAGGCAAAGAAGGGGGCATATAATGCAAGTTTTAGCTATGATGGACTGCCCAGTTGGTCGTCCACCTCACCGATCGATACCCCGCGGTTCGATCAGGACGTAAGAAGTGGCAACAACGGAGCCTTGCCAGCGACATCGGGTGCGCCGGGGGGTGAGGGACAAGCTCAACCGCCTGGCGGAAGCAACAATGAGAGCGACGGATCAACACCTTCAACCCAGCCTGTAGACTCAGCTCTAACTGCGGGCAGCGGCGATGCAGCGAACCAAGACGGTGAGATTGAGAGGCGACTACGACAATTGGAGGAGGAGGAGGCGCGAATTAAGGCACAGAAGAGGAGTCTTCTAGATCTGAGGAGCAAGTGATCGTCCAAAAGTGTTACTAATCGGGCAAAGACAGTGGCGCGCCCTTGGTGTCTTATAATTGGGCATGGGCTCAGCCGTGTATCGCAACTGGACTTCATCCACTCAGTGGCTCAATCTTGGCAATCCCTTTTCAGCCCCTCCTTCATTTAGATTGCATCACCTGGTTAAACCAGTTCAGAATTTCTCTCAACCTCTTTGTTCATCAACATCCTGAGTCGATACCGACGAGTGCTGTGTTTTATAGACGGAAAGATGACGGACAACCCGCAATTCAGACCACCGCTTTTGCCGGTTACAGAGGCGATGCTTTTTACCTACCAATTTGACACGGTGATCCCTCTGACCACCATCTTCACGCCACCACCCGATTGTTTGAGCAACCTTCCGACTCGATCTGCGAATTATTTGGAGATCAACCATGTCGCCTCGCCCAATGCTCCCGCCTTGACCTGCTTTCCTCCTGGATTCCCGACCGTCACATACAGCCCCGGGCTCTGCCCTAGCGGTTTCGAAGGCACCAACATGTCTGTCTCGGCGACTGTCACTGGGGAACGTCAGCAAATATGCTGTCTCAGGTGAGCATCCTCGACGACTACAACAGAGGTATGGCCACACTAACTTCTCGTACCTGTACAGTGGCTTTACCGTCAATGCCCCCTACACCACCAGCTGTGCCTCGAGCTGGACCAAGACCAGTGAGACTGTGTCATACGTGACATTGGAAAGCTTGTCGTATGTTACCGCATCTGCGGTCCTTAGCACGGTAAACCAGATATGGCACAAGGGAATAGTTATCAGGTGGAGAGCTGGAGATTTTACGACCTCATTACTTACCGCCACTGCCGGCGGGCCAAACAAACCGGAGGAACCTCCTCCCCGAGATTCACCTGGCGAACAAGACTCCGGAGGTCTCTCAGCCGGTGCGAAAGCAGGCATTGGGATTGGTGTTGCAATCTCAACCCTCCTCATCATCCTCGCTGTCTTTTTGGTCTGGAAGCGGCGGAAGCGAGTGTCGAACCACGATGAATCTCTTGACCCGCCACAACACATAGAACTGGATGGTCTCGCGGTTGAGGATAGAAACCCTAAAGGGCTTGGTGGGGAGGAGGCTGGCATTCGAGAGCTCGGCAGTGAAGAAATGGCAGTGCGGCACGAGCTGGGCGTCTGGGAGCGAGGTCCGCTTGCCCATTATGAACTTGAGGCGACAAATCCTGAGGCATCTGGGAATGGGCATAAGCACAGTGATGACACGGGAGGGCCTCAAACAGCAGTAGGCAGCCAGATCAAAATATGACGGGTTGCCAGTGAGTCGTTTACCGCACCGCAAGGTCTGGCAGCAAATAAGAATGAGTGTGAAGCAACAAAGCCGCCAGCATACGAAGAGGACCTGGTTGCCTCCGTTTACTTACGGTGGCGTCCTTGGTATCCTGCTATTGGCGCTCGGCTCAAATAGTTACTGCAACTGGGCTGCAAATGCGTAAGGAAGCTTGGCAAGCCATACTCAGCTGCCCCCTCATCGAGATGATGGTTTCCACTCGTCTCCTCAGAACTCATGATGAAAGATCAGCTGAGAGTCATTGAGGGTTTGACGAGAATATCAACAAAGTCTGCGCCATGGCCACCCGGACATCGTCTATAAATGCTCAATTCACAAGCGGATAAACAGTACCTTTGGTCATTACGTACGTGCGACCGACGGATTGCGCCCTTGTTCTCCCTACTCTAGTAGCAAGCGTATATTATGAAGTCAACTCCTAATACCAGGCGCCGATGCCTGGACGTGCTACCCTCCAGGATTTTCTTCCGTCGTTTACAGCCCTGGCATATGTCCCCAAGGATTTACGGCTTCCAGTGCGCCTCTCAGAGGCGTTTCATCAACCGACTACCAAGATGTCTGCTGTCCGAGCAGTTATACGGCCTACCCGGACACCCTTACGAGCTGCTCATCTAGATTGTTCACTCAAACGGCCAGCTCGTGACATACGCGAGTCTCGTTTCCGGCGGTTATACTTTAACGAGCCGCTCCCTCACCGATGTTATCATGTGGCAAGTGGGATTTGTTGTTTTGCGGAAGAGTACCGACTTCTTCACCTTGTCACACACGACGATAGGGAGTGGGGTTCCAGAAGGGACGTCACCTCCAGGGCCGGCTCCGCCTGGCCGAGATACATCCACCACCACAAGCACCGGGGGTGGTTTCGTGGAGTTACCGGACATGAAATCCGGCGGTTTGGCCATGGGCACAGTCCTCGGCATCGCCATAGGCGTCACAGCTGGCGCCATGTCCCTCACCCTGCTGGCCATCTTCCACTGCTGCTGGAGGCGGCGAAAACGAGCCCGACAGAGCAGCACACCCGGCACAAACCACAGCACTGTTAACGACAAGAAGGCTAAAGAGCTCGATGGGAAGGCGATCGGCACCCGTCACGAGATGGGTGAACCAGAGCGTGGTATTATTGTGACCCCCGAGCTTGAGGGGACGAGCCCCATCACATCTGAACCCGGAGTTGAGGGGAATTATGGATGCGAGGGCGCAGGAGCAGATCGGAGAGCATCAAGGAGAGCCACGTACACATATGACGGGCTGCCGAGTTGGTCACCTACGACGTGGCCACATTCTCCTTCTTACCCCTCAGCGCCAACGGCAGCCGATGCTCTGGACAGCCTCAGCCAAAATACATCAGGACCCAGAGAAATTACCGACGAACCTTCCACTGCCAGGCGTGGCTCAGAAGACTATAGCATACAGATTTACCTGGAACAGCCTGGTGAAAATCCCAACACAGCTCACATTCCAGCGGTGCCAGAGTTACGGGCTCAGTCGCCGCAGTTCGGCCCCGCCCCTGATCCTCCAGGAGAGCCTGGCAGCGGGCTGGACGAGGAAAGCGAGCTCGAAACCCAGCTTCGGCGACTGGAGGAGGAAGAGGCACGGATCAGGGAACAGAAAAAAAACCTCATAAACAAAAAGATGAACCGGGAGTGATCGTCCAAATGCCCTGCTGATCGGGCGCTTGGGAGAATGATGGCGCTCTTGGTATCTTTTCACCATTGGCCGCATTCTCAACACTCAGAAGTGTGACCAACCACCCAACGCACCTCACCGAGTGGCGAAACTTGGCAATCAATATTCTTTTCAGCTTCACCCCTCACTGACTAATTTGCTGCATGGCGAGGCTCTGTCGAAGCTGCTTTCTGTGTTTTGGTCTCTTAATTCCCCTCATCCTTCCCCTCCTCTCGACTCCAGACCAAAGCCCGACGTGCTGCTGCCAGTGGAGACGGCCACGAGCACACCATGGCGGCCCCAACACCAACAACCACTTATACGAGGAGCCAGATCGTACCTTTAACCACGACGTTCATACCACCGCCGGACTGTTCCAGTAACCTTCTAATTCGTTACGGGAGCTCAGTATTCGAAGCGAATTTGGTTACGAGTGGTGCTGCTGCTTCAAGATGCTACCCTCCAGGATTTCGCTCTGTCACATTCAGTCCTGGGATATGCCCTAGTGGCTGGACAGGCGCCTTTGCGATGACGCTTGGAATGCAACCGACGGAATCTAGGAACATCTGCTGCCCGGCGTGAGTATTCTGCGAGTCCTGAGCTTACAACCCTGAGAATAATACACGTGCGGGCGCTAAGTAGTTCTCGCAGAGGATACACGGCTCATCCAAGTTATGTGCAGGAGGTTGGCTATTTGAGCTGCTCGTCGACTTCGGTCAATTTGAACGGCATAGCTATGAACTACATAACCAGCGGCTCCTTCGGCACTACCGTTACAAGCGGCACTTTCATCTCTATTTTTGTTTGGCACGAAGGCTTCGCTGTCCAGTGGCGGGATGGTGACTTCGCGACATCATCATTATCGTCACCGACGGCGACCACGTCATCCACCGCAACACCCACCCCATCTGACTCTTCTCAAGGGGACTCCGGCCTATCAACCGGAGCGAAAGCAGGCATCGGCATTGGCGCCGCACTGGGGAGCATCTTGCTTTTGTTGGTAGCCTTCCTCCTCTGGAGACGCCGAAGACCACCTCCAAGCCAGGTCGAATCCCCTGAATACTACCAACCCTATGCTGCTGGCCCACAGGCCGAGACAAAGCCGAAAGGACTAGGCGCGGGGGGAACTCACGTTCGAGAGGTGAGCACCACAAACGGCCGCCCTCTGGTTACCCCCGAGCTTGATTCGGCAAGACTCGGAACGCCCGATGCTGGCTTCCGGACGACGGTCAACGCCGGCGGGTATACCAGCCGCGGCCCGCCGAGCTGGTCGTCCGCCCCGCCGCCTATCGACGCCCCTTACTTCCATCAGGGTGTAAACGGGAGCAACCCCGTCATCCCCCAGGCCGGCCTCGGTTATGCGGCAGACCCGGGATACACACCCACATCCGCGCAGACGTCCACCACCGTTGGGGCTAGCTCTGGAGACTATACACCGGGCTTTCAAGGCCAACCGGCAGGAAGCAGCAGCAACTGGAACCAAGCCCAATTCTCTCCACCACCTCCGCCGACTCAATCTGGATCTGGAAGCCACGCGTACACGTCGATTCAGCAGCTGGAGGAGGAGGAGGCGCGGCTGCAGGCGAGAAAGAGGACTCTGATGGAGATGAGGCAGCTTGAGGAGGAGGAGGAGCGGATCAGGGTGATGAAAGAGAGGCTGAGAGGATCCGGGGTTTGAACATGGGTAAATGTGAGAGAGAAGAAGGAAAATTGTTTGTGAGAGCGGGAGAGAAACAATTGGGAATTTATTTTTTTCATCCAATCGTTTCTTTAACCAAGGTAAACAAGAATACACGGTATCGTCTCGGTTTTGTCAATCTCACATTGATCACTTTATTTTCTGACGTTCTTGGCTTACATAATTTGAGAGGATTCGCTTGTCACGGTACGTAATTATAGGTGGTGATGCCTTCATTTTCCGAGTTCACTCACTCACTGCATGTCATTTACGAAAGCAATTGAAGTGAACGGATCAACCTGGGTTTTGGCAACCGGGGGGGGGGGGGGGGGGGAATGGCGTCTATTCATTTGGCGTTTAACCTATCGGCCGGGCAAAAGGTTGGCGTGGCGCCCCGATCGTCAAACGGCGCATGCATGCACTTCCAGCCGGGACCGGATAAAGTCTGTTGGGATGCTACCCTGAATGGTCTGGACTTTCGTGGATCACGGAGCAAAGGCATGATAAGCTTTGGTACTTTTGGAGAAGGGCGATGGAATGAAGTGCAAAGTGGAGATGCAGATGGATTAACCTGATGCGATGCGACGTTGTGGGGGTTGTTGTCAACCTGAGGAGGCTTCGCGGCCTTTAAACGGGGCCACAGCAAGGCACCAAACCAATGTCTGCAGAACATTGGAATCTGAGTGGCAGTAATTACTCTGCATAAAGAAATTTCGCTTTATGCTACTTGATGGGGATTAAAAAAAGAAAAAAAGGTTTTATTTTTATTTTTATTATTATTCCTTAGCGACCCCTTTCCTGGGTTCAGGGGCGAACTAAACAAACGTTGATCTCCCGGATCTGCAACAAAAGACTATAATAACTTTTCACCATCTTAGCAGCATCAAGCTTGCGCGTCCAGGCTCGCTACCTCCCGCTTCGCCGCCCACATTTCCGGCGCAAAAGATGGGGAAACTGTATTTATCCCCGTCCCAACCAGACGGGTTACCAGGGACGATGGTAGAGAGCCAAGAGATAAAGTTCCCTCCCCGGTTTCAGCACTGATCATTAGAGTAGCATCATTCACTTTATAACGGACAAGTGCCGGACCGTTGCACTGCAATCGGCCTTGGTCAAATAACCCACCAGTGATGGCCATCTTTTTTTGTCTCGACCCTTTGGCCACCTTGGAGGCACTAGTGCGACCCCCACGAATCCTTGCTACCACGGACATGTTGAAAGGATTTCCAGATCGAGATGCGTTGGGTGTCACCATATACCACAATGTGGTTGCGTGTCCCCCTCGTCGTGCAAAGTCTTGTCCATAGATAATGTTACCATTGTCACTTCCCTTGTCGGCTTTGAGCCTTCCATCTTGACACCTTCAGTCAGCCGCAAAGTCCGCGACCATGGGCAAGGTGGTTCACCTATCGGTCAAGTCCCGTTACCGAGTAATACTGCTTACTACAATCTTTATTTTCTTCTGGGCATTATCGTCGTTGAAATGGCCACCACGTCTGTCAGACCTCGGAATGGGGGACATGTTCTGGGACAGGGATATCAAGACCCAAAACGAACAACAACTTGTTCCCATACCGGCTCTCCAAGCAGAATTCTTCACCTGGTCGGACCCAGATGAACCACCGGGACCAAAACCGCGCCCGAAACCACCCCGAGAGCCCTCGTCTCCCATCCCGGACCCGTTCCCATTGCTCTCATCAAACCCGCCGCCAAAGGAATCTCTCCTCCGCGCACCAGAACACAACCGCCCTCCCAAAAAACACTACGCAGAAAAAACCCCCCTCCTCGTCGGGTTCACTCGGAACTGGCCGCAATTGCTGCAGTGCGTGGCGAGCTACGTCGCCGCGGGTTGGCCGCCGGAGGACATTTACGTCGTCGAAAACACGGGCACAATGTTTAGTAACCGGGAGAACAAGCTCACGCTTCAGAATCCGTTTTATTTGAACCACACGCAGCTTTCGATGCTGGGGGTTAATGTTGTCATTGTAAGTGTATTTCGAGAGAAAAGAAGAAGAAGAAGAAGAAAAGGAGAGGAGAAAGGAGAGGAGAAAGGAGAAGAAAAAAAAAAGAGTTAAAAAAAGAATGAAAAAAAGAAAAAAAAAACATGAAAAAAGGGTAAAAAAAAACAAAAAAAAAACAAAGAAAAAAAACAAAAAAACAATCTTATCCTTACCATTCAAAGATCCTGACACTGACAGTTGGATATGTGTGACGCAGACACCGACCCTCCTGACATTCGCCCAACTCCAAAACTTCTACCTCCACACGGCCCTCCTCCGCGACTGGCCGACCTTCTTCTGGACGCACCAGGACCTTTTGGTCTTCTCGGACGAGGCTCTCTCTTTATCCAGCGACGAACCGTACTACACCCTCTACGACCGCGCCGTCGGAGTTTTACAATACTTGCTCCTCCCCTCCTCGCCCAAATGGGCGCACCATTTCTTTGCGTACGACCATCTGACCCTCGTCAACCGCGACGCCGTCCTTTCGGTAGGAGGATGGGACACGCACATACCATTCTACGCCACGGACTGCGATTTGTACGTGAGGCTGATGTGGAGCGGGTTCTGGCAGGGCGAGACGGAGATTGGGTTGATATTGGATGTTAATACCGTTTTGGACGATTTGGGGAGTTTGCTGAGGATACCAGGGGTGAAAGCAAGTTATTCTGGGGGTGGGAATGTTACCGACGAGGTGGAAGAGGAAGAGATAGATTTGAGTCGGGGAGAGAGCTGGGAGAGGCTGGTTGAGTTGGGAAGGGAGATGGAGAGAGTCAAGTACTCCGACGGGAACACGTGGAGGAACACCTGGCAGGTTAGACAGCAGGGCGGGGAGGGGGAGCCGTTTTATAGGGATTGGGAGGGGTTCGAGGTTGGGACGAGGATGATGATTGATATGGGGAGGAGCGTTTTTGCCGAGAAGTGGGGGCATCGGGGTTGTGATATTGCAAAGGTGGGGATTAAGGCTGAGGATGCGTGGAGGTTGGAGAGGGATTGGGCTGGGGAAGGGGAGGAGGGAGAGGGAGGAGAGGGGTATGAGGGTGAGGGGTGGTAGAGAGAAAATTAGAAATGAGTAGATCATCAAGAACAATACACCATTGACCATACGTATGTGGAAAGGGCTGAGCATCCCCTTATCCCTTTTTGTCTCTTTTTCTCTTTTTCTCTTTTTCTCCTTTTCTCTTTTCCCTCTCTCTATTTTTTTCATTTTTCATTTTTTTTTTTCTTTCTTTTCTCTTTTTTTTTTTCTTTCTTTTCTCTTTTTTTTTTTCTTTCTTTTCTCTTTTTTTTTTTCTTTCTTTTCTCTTTTTTTTTTCACTCTTCCTTTTATTCCCTGCAGTTTGGACCAAGATCTGAGAGAGTGGCAGCCAATAAAAGACCACGGCGCTGCTTGGCCCAAAAAGGCAGCAAGGCCTCCAGCCCAACCTCAGATCAGGCCGTGACAAGACAACTGGGAAGTTTTGCTCTTATCGTCTAACCATTCTCGCCTCCTCTTTTAACGCAATACCTACCAAAAATGGACTACACCTACGCACCCCTTGAAGGGGACGACAGCATTCGACTCGTCACCATCTTGCCGGGCAATTTCGAGGACGAGATTCGCGTCAAGATTTGGCACGCCTCGCTCTCCCTTGTCGGAACCTTCCTACCCAAAGAGGGCACGAGACTGCCAATAGACGAATTGCAAGAAACACTTCCGCCTGATTGGAAAGTAAACTATACCTACAATCGCCGTTATCTGTTCATTTACACGGCCCCGGGCAACGGGTCCGTTTCTACAACATGGAAGCATCCGGATGAGGCGATTGATCCTTCTCTCTATGAGGAGCCTCGCGCCGAGCAAGCACTATACGGTCAACCCTACGAAGCGCTGTCGTACACGTGGGGACCTGAAGGACATGGCTGGTTTATTTATCCCGGACCGTCGCGTCTATCTGTCCGAGAGAATCTGGCGTCAGCACTAAAGCATTTGCGGCACAAGGATCAAGAGAGGACCATGTGGATTGACGCCCTCTGTATCAATCAGACCGATGTCCAGGAAAGAAACCACCAAGTGGCACAGATGGGTCAAATCTACAACCTTGCGAAATATGTTGTCGTTTGGCTTGGGCCCGCGACGGGAGGCAGCACACCCGCCATCAATCATCTGGCATATATTGGGAGCCAAGTCGAAGTTCTCGAAAACTACAACTTTATGCCTGCCCCAGATGCTCAAGACAAGGATTTATGGAAAAGAGGACCTCCCTTGTCGCCATGGATGGCAGAGGCTATTTCCAAACTGTTGTCGAGAGATTGGTTTCGCCGCGTGTGGGTCGTACAAGAGGTCTGCCTCGCCCGGAAAGCCAAAATACTTTGTGGCCACGATCAAATTGAGTGGTCACACTTTTCGAACGGTTTGTTTACATTATACCTTTTTCGCATTTCAGAAGCCGTGAACAACCCTGGGCTGCAAGAGCGTGTGAAGAATGGCGTTGGAGTTGCTGTGGCAAGATCGCTGGGTCCAGCCAATTCCTTATTTGACCGCATCGTGAGTCTGGGAGGTAATAAATCTTGCAGTGACCCAAGGGACCATGTGTATGGCTATTTAGGACTCTTTTCGCTCGGGTTTAGGAGCAAACTCCCCCCGCCACAGTATGACCTCCCAGTGAGCAGACTATATACCGAGACCACCATTGCCCACATTCGTCACATTCAGCGGCTTGATATCCTCGAATTTTGCCGTCTCACCACAAGCATACCTGACCTACCCTCATGGGTGCCCGACATTTCCACAACACCCCGAGTTTTCTACAATTCATATCAATTTTCAGCTGGCTTTTCTAAATGTTGGGCCAGCTTTGCCTCAGATCCGCCAACCTATAGACTAAAGGCTACAGGAATGAGATGTGCAGTCGTTCAGAGGGTTTCTGGGACCGTCTCAGAAGATGCCGAGACGGCTGTGCAAGATGTACATGATTTTCTCCCTGCAGCTCGGGATTTGGACTCGGCACCGCCGTACGTAAACGGGGAAACTTTCCGCAGTGCTTATATCAGGACTCTGCTGCAAGGTGGTGAGACTTACGACGGGGGCCATAAAAAATATGAACGCTACATGACGCAGCGGAACCCAACAGAAGACTTGGTTCGACGCCTTGTCTTCTTAGGTAGCATACAAGGCCGATGTCTTGTAGTGACTGAAGATGGTTATATGGGCTTTGCCCCTCGTGGAACTGAATCCGGTAAGTTTTCTAATATCTACCATCGACCGCTTAATTGGGTCTGGGCTGACTTTGGTTTGTCGTAGGCGATATGGTTTGCATTTTGTTAGGGCTTGACTCAGGGTTAATCCTCCGCCCCTTATCTAGCGGCCAAGATGAGTTTTATGTGGTAGGGCCATGTTTTGTGTATTGTTTGGATAAGGCCATACCACTACTTGGGCCTTTACCTGAACCATGGCATCTGGTGCGGGATATTGAGAGTATACAGAGATACATATTTCACAACCGAGACACAAGGGTCACTTCAGACGAGGACCCTCGCTTAGAACCACTGGGAGATGGATGGGAACGGACAAGAAGAGGTCGGACTGCTGATGATCCAGGATATTTCCAGCGTTATCGAAACAGAATCACGGGCGAGGAGATGACCTCCGACCCTAGGATGACCCCCGACGCCCTCAGGGCTAGAGGAGTGAAACTTGAAGAGTTTACACTGATTTAGTCTGTCAACTCGAAAAGCTGTCAGCAACATCCTCGAAGGCGCCACAACCACAACCACAACCCCCCATCCTAAATCACCACCAAAACACGAAACAGCCACCACCCAATGTCTAAAAAAACCACTTCAGCACCTCCAACTCCCCCTTTCCCGCCACTTATCCGCTCAAACCTGACCAGCAAGCACACTCTCCGGCAAAGCACGAAACCAAACCAGCACGGCAAACAAACTTTGCACGCACATCAAAAGCAAAGAGAGAGACACAGGAAGGAACCCTCCCGCCGAGGAAGAGAAAGCTTACGACGGGCAATACGACTAAAAGAACGAGGGGGGTTCTGATCTGCTGAGCGAGAATGATGAGGACGATCATCGAGACTGTCCGTCTGGCTACCTGTACTAGTTTGGAACGTTACCGCGGATATCTTTATTGGGTGGCCGGGAAGAGGGAAGCACGTAGCGATGTGGCTGCGGTTTGAGAAGGCGATACGGGAAAGGGAATGATGTTGATATGATGGGATGGGATGGACTTGCCTTTTTCTTTTTTCCCTTTTTTTTTTCTTTTCTTTTTTTTCTTCTTTTTTTTCTTTTTTTCTGGTCGGACGAGAGGAATGTGCTGCAATGTCTGGTGTTTGCCCCTTTTTGTGTTCAGTTTCTTTTATTCTTTTCTTTTCCCTTTTTCTCCTTTTCTTTTTCCCTTTTCTTCTTTTCTTTTTCCTTTTTTCCTTTTTCATTTTTCTTCTTCTTTCTTCCTTTTTTTTTTTTTTTTTTGAGGGCGGAAAGGGCCGTATCCTATTCCAGTTTTTGCCTTTATCTTTTTTCATTTTTCTTTGCTCTTTTTTTTGGCTCTTTTTCCTTGCCTTTTTTCTCCATTCTTTTATTCCTTTTATCCCTTCGTCACTTTTCCACTACATAGCAGCGATTGTTTTATTTTTTATTTTTTGGTTGTTTACAGCGTTGGTGGTACGGAAATAGGGGCTCGCGGATTCAAGCGTGACGATTCATGGAAGATTTTGTTGTCATGGAAAACTAACACCCCATGTTTGCGGCACTTGGTGGTTCGATTTGACTGGGTTATGATCAGCTGGATTTGGTGAATTCTGAAGGCCCTCTTTGATGGTGAATTTGTTAGTTTCACACTTGGTTCTGCACCCATTCACTTCTCACGAATCCCCAACACAGTCTAAACAACTTTTTCGGGTATCAACAAAATTCTCATTCAACTTTTTATACAACTCTAAAAAATCTTTTTTTCCCCTTATCTAATTCCCAGTTCCCTCCGTGACACCGTTACCAACCGGTGGCTTACCGGTATTAATGGTCTGCTTCAGAGGAGGCAACAAGCTCTTGGCGGTATGTCTAGCCTGCTGGGCCAAAACAGCATCCATAATAACCAACGCCGCCATCGCTTCCACAATAGGGACGGCACGAGGAACAACCGAAGGATCGTGTCTTCCCTTGGCGGCCAAAATTCCTTCCTCCGAACCATCGTAAGTAGCAGTCGTCTGCTCTTGGCCAATTGTAGCGGCGGGCTTGAATCCGACTCTGAAGTAAATAGGGGCGCCGTTCGAGATGCCGCCCTGGATACCACCAGAGTAGTTGGTCTTGGTGGTGAGCTTGGGACGGGCATGGCCAGCGCGGACCGCACCGCTCTCAGCTACGCCAGAAGGAACCTCCGCATTGGCAGCGGAAACGAATGGGTCGTTGTGGACCGAGCCGGGAATCTCGCACCCGCCGAAACCGGAGCCAATCTCGAAGCCCTTGGTCGCTGGGATGCTGAGCATGGCGTGGGCGAGCAGCGCCTCGAGCTTGTCGAAGCAAGGCTCGCCCAAGCCGCTGGGGACGTTGCGAATAACGCAGGTGACTGTACCGCCAATGCTGTCGTTGCGGTCTCTGAGGTCTGAGATCAAATCCACCATTCTCTTGGAAGTCTCTCCGTCGGGGCAGCGCGCGGGGAGGAAGCTGTCGACGGTCTTGCGGTCGATGGTGTTGACGAGGGAGAGGAAGGCGGGGTTCGTGCTTGGGCTCGGGTGCTCGGCGGTGGGAGGGAAGAGGTGGACGTTGCCGACGGAGCTGACGAATGCGACGATCTCGACGCCGTAAGCCAGCCTCAGGTACTTCTCGGCGATGGCACCAGCAGCGACACGGCCGATGGTCTCGCGAGCGCTACTTCTTCC
The DNA here is from genome assembly GCA_033297175.1 of Cladorrhinum sp. PSN332. Taxonomy (NCBI): domain Eukaryota; kingdom Fungi; phylum Ascomycota; class Sordariomycetes; order Sordariales; family Podosporaceae; genus Cladorrhinum; species Cladorrhinum sp. PSN332. The sequence continues at coordinate 136,886 of MU858838.1, read as the reverse complement.
GCCTCCACTGCTCGCCTTGACACCATACTTCTCGAGGTAGGTCCAATCGGCGTGGCTGGGTCTTGGGAAGCGATCCATCGTCTGGTTGCCGTAATCCTTTGGTCTCTGGTCCTCGTTCAATACCAACATGCCAATAGGCGTTCCGAGGGTAACGCCAAACTCGGTGCCGGACTGGATCATGACTCTATCCTTCTCATTGCGGGGGGTTGTGATATTGCTCTGGCCGGGGCGGCGACGGGTCATCTGGGGCTGGATATCGTCCTCGGTGAGCTCCATGCCTGGCGGGCAGCCATCGACAATGCAGCCGACGGAGCGGCAATGCGACTCGCCATAGCTGTATGGGAGAAAGTTGTTAGCTAGGAGCAGTAGCAGTTGGGTGTCGAGAGACATACGTAGTAACTCTGAAGTGTTGGCCAAACGTAGACATGGTGGTGGAGCAGTTGCGAATATTCCAACTAATAATTGAAGGTTGAGTGCAAAGATGGTTTCGTTAAGATTATCGGTGAGTCAGGTGTTGAGCGCTCACTCTCAAATTTCTGGCCACAACCAACACTCGCTGGATATGAACTTTTCCGGGACCCCTCCACCCGCCGTCATCGGCTCCCCGCAGCTAATCCATGGGACCATGGACAGGGATCAAAACGGCTGTGGGGAATCCCTTTTGTCCCTCCACCAGGGATCCTGTGGGACTTTCGAATGATCTTACTGGGATTGGGGACGTCAGACGGGCAGATTGCAGGGATTAGGCCGATGGTTCCTGGTCCGTGCTGTGCGTGGAAATCGTCGGGAAATGTGAATTTCTGGAACCCCAAGATGGGGAGTTTGACAAAGCCGACCTCGAAAAAGCTCCGAATTGCAATGCGCCCTTCCCTCCTCCTCCGGCCCGGTCTCGGCTGGCGCTCGCCGGTGCCAATACGAACCATCAGAAACAGACGATATATCTCTGACGAAGCGCTAAGCCGGCCCATCCAGATCTACCGATCCATGAGCGACGATCCGTACCTCAACCTCTCGATCGAACACCACCTCTTAAAATGCTCCAATACCGACTCGACGATCCTCTTCATATACTTCAACAAACCCTCCGTCGTAATCGGCCGAAACCAGAACCCGTGGAAAGAAATAAATCTGTTGCGCCAGTTGCGCGGAATCCCAATAAAAAGTCCTACCGACGAGAACGAAAACGCCGTCCAGCCTATCCACCTGGTTCGCCGGCGCTCGGGAGGTGGCACCGTCTTCCACGATGAAGGAAACGCCAATTGGTGCGTCATCTGCCCGCCGCGCGACTTCGACAGGGACAAGCATGCCGAGATGGTAGTGCGCGCCCTCAAGGGCATAGGCTGCGAAGGGGTGCGCGTCAACGAGCGGCACGATATCGTACAAGATGTAGACATAAAAGGGCCAACATCAACGTTCAAAGTGTCAGGGTCAGCATACAAACTCACCAGAACAAGGTCGCTGCACCACGGCACCTGTCTCTTGGAGAGCATGAACGCTTCCTACATTAGCAAGCTGCTGAACAGCGCAGCAGAGCCCTTCATCAAGGCCGCAGGCGTGGATAGCGTCAAAAGCCCCGTGCGGAACCTGAGAAAGAGCGACAGGCAGTTCCGCCATGCCGTGATTGAAGAGTTTAAGAAAATGTATAAATCTGAAGACGTAGCTGTGAAACTCGTATATGAACAAGATGCAAAGGCTGTTGAGTCCATCATGAAAGGATATGAGGAGTTAAAGGTACCTTTTGCCTTTCCCTCTCATCAATTTGTTTCTCGCTATATGCTAACCCCTTTCAAAGTCTCCAGAATGGTTCTACGGCCAAACACCACAGTTCACCATATCGTGGAAACCGACCGCCGACGACCCAAGGGAACGACCGGCCAACGCATTAACCAACCTAATTGTAAAGCATCCTCCCATTCCTCCCTCTACACACATTCCGTCACTAACACAACCCCACAGAGCGACGACCTAGCAAACATACTCGACATAAAACTCACCGTCCGCCACGGAGCGATAACAGAAGCCTTCATCTGGGGGATGGACTGGGCGAACGACGTCAAAGACCCAAAACAAGCAGTGAAGGATGCATTCCTCGGCTTACCCCTATATCAACTCGACTTTCTACCCAAACTGGCGAAACTATGCAAGGAGAATTCTGAATCATACAGAAGGCTGGTGCAGGCCACGGATTGGCTTCACGGCGTCTTTGGGACGAAGCCGTCTCCGCTGAGGGAGAAGTTTCTTTTGTCGCAGAAGGATAAGAATGGGGAATAAGAGGGGGGGCACAAAAAATCATCCACACAGATGAGGGGCAACCCTTTTTTTTTTTTTTTTTTTTTTTTTTTTGTGTGGCGGCAAAATAAAGATCATGAAGGGATGGATGGATGGATGGATGGATGGATGGATGGATGGAGAATTTATCTCAAATTTCGAATATGGGTATAAATCAAGTTTTAGAGAAACAAGACTTATCAAGTTTAGAGGATACTGTACATACAAACATATCATGTAGACATAGAAGTGTGCGGTGTGGTAAATCTCGACTCATTTGATACCCCCTAAAGACGGATCGGAAAAGGAAAGAACAAGAAAAATAGAGCTCATCCCATGTAATGTACATGTATGGTACAAAAAATAAATAATCACATTTAGAAACATCTCAAAAAAAAAAAAAAAACTTATGCCAGCATATCTATGCTTCTCTTTCGTAAACAAAAAACAGGCAATTATTGAATAATAACATAATGTAAACCTCTTTTATCCCCTCATTCGGCTTTGTATAAAGGATCTAGACAAAATAACAACAAAAAACCCGCCCAGCTCAAATGCCGCTCCCTCACTCAACAACAGAACTCCCCACGACCCCTCTCCCAAACCACTCAGCCACCGTCCTGAACCGATCCTCGCTCCTCTCCAAATCGTCCCTAAACAGCTCGTGCCTCTCCCCGGCCTCCTCCTGACTCTTTTTGAGGGCTCTAATCGTCGCATTATCCCTCGAACACAACGGACACTCCCCCAGCCCGTCATCTTCGCCGCCCGCCGTCATTCCGCCAAGAGCCTCAATCCCAACAGCCCCCCCTGCACTGCTTCCTCCCCTCAAACACCTCTGATGGAAACTGTGCTTGCACAAAAAGTGCACCACCGGCAATTCCAACACTCCAGAACACTGTCCGCACCTGCTAGCCTGGAAAACCTGCGGTTTACTCCCCAGATCCGCGATTTCCTGTCTTCGCTGTTCGGTTTCGCTCCTAAACTGCGTAACGAATTTCCGGTTTTCGGCTATGTCTTTCCGTTCCCGCTCGATTCGTTTGGTGAGGTATTCTTTGATCATTCCCATGTTTGCTACCGAGTTCTTCGAGAGTGCTTGAACAACCTGCAGAGGAGCCATTAAGCCGTTCTTGTCGATGTGTTCAAGCACAGCAGCCAGTTCCTCTGGGCCGGCTTCATCAAGGATTTTGGAGTCCGAGGTAAGATATGACAAAGCTGCAGGGTAAAGCTGAGGCTCTTGCGGGCCGTATTTCCGTAGAGCTTTGATGGCGCCTAGTGTGTCCTTTGCTGAGGTGTATGAGCGGAAGATGTCGAACAACAGACCGGATTGTTCTTTAACCATGGTGGTGCCGTCTCTGAAATCGGAAAGATGCGAGAGCAAGAGAACATTAGAGTTCTCGATGCGAGGCGTATTAGCAGATTCGTTCTGGGCGTCGATGAGTGATTTGGCTTTCCGTTCCCATTCCTCCCGATGTGCAGATTCCTTCTTTTCGTTGGACTTGTGAAGGTACATCTCAAAGAGGGTGGTGTAGATGTCAGACTTGTCTTCTTGTGACAGACTGTCGTCTTTGAGGCTTTCTTCGAGGAAAAAGATGAACTCGTCAGGGTGGTCGATAAACGAAGAAAATGCTGTTTTGGGACGTGGAGGCATGTATTTGATCGCTATTACTTCTTTGCTGATGGGAAGATCGCTGATTGTCGGTTTAGAACTGGCATTGCTGTTTGAGACAGCCTGGATATTCATATAGGGAAGTGGCAGAAGACTTCCGAGATTCTGCACGGCGTTTGCTGCACCAGTGACAAAACCTCCATTTGTTGCTACGGGGGCCGCATCGACCGACGCTGGAGGGTCGATCCTCGGTGTGTATTTTCCGGTGTAGTAGTCTATGAAGAGTTGCGTGGCGTCCTTGGGACAATGCTCGATGAGGACCCGCGCATATTTCATAAGGCAGGGGTAGGCCTAAAATTTGTTAGAATAATTCATCAGTCACAGTGATAGTCAAACTTACCGTCTCAGGGTCCAAGTGCCAGATAAAGTCCAGTGCTTCATCGTATGATTTGGAATCCTCAATCAATATATCAACCACCAAATCATGCTCACCGTGCTTTTTCGCAAGGTACGCAGCTTGTTCATAATACCCGCCCTGGCGGCACATAGAAATGGCCGTGTCCAAGTCAAACTTCAGGTCTCCCTCAGACTTGATAAACTTTTCCAGCTTCACAATGTCCTTCAATTTGGCGTAACAGTTCAGCAGCAATGTCGTGTGATCCGATGTCGCCTTGTGATGCTCGTGCAACTCCTCAAGATACTCAATAAGATTATGTATCCTTTGAGTGTCCAGGAACTTCCTAATGACCTGCGAAGGCTCCGTGCTGTCGATCGCCTTGATGTACTGGGTCATCGCCTCGTCGTAGTTACCCTTCTGGTAGAGGTGGTCACCGTATTTGCGGAAGATGACATTCTGCTGCTGCGCATCCATCCCACACTTCTGCGCCAAATCCACAGCGAGCGTGTAGAGATTCCTCTGGTAGAGCATATCTAACCGCTGCTGAAGAGTCTTTTCATGATACCGAAACACCTTGCCGTCCTGAGTAAGCATATACAAATCCCCCCACAGCGGGAAGATATGCTTCACATCCGCCAAGACAGTCTCGCTGTGAGCAATAATCCGGAGGTCGGGATGTATCAGCGTAAAAGTATAAATACTATCCGCCGCGGTGCCCCAGAACCTCCTCCTCATGGTGTCCGTCTCCCCAGCAGGACTCGGCGGCGACACAAGCGCGATGTAGTCGTGATACACGGCTACCAACTTCTTGGGAGCCTCATACGCAGTAGGCGGGCCCCTTCCGTCAAGCGTGTAATAGTAGACGGCATCCTCTCTCCCCACCACGATCTCTCCGGTCCTCTTATCGACCGACATGCACCCAACTCCGCACCCCTCGTCTTCGACCGTCTTGGGCGGCTGCCCGTGCCCCTTGCCCGAGATAACCAGCTTCAATATCCTCGACGTCGTAGCGACGAAAAGCGTCGTCAATCCGCCGTCCACATGTAACTCCACTCCGGTGATCGGCTCGTCCGACTCGTAAATGATCCTCTGTTTCGTCCCAAGATCATGTATCAAATCGCCTCTAATAACCGTCACGGCACCATTCGCGAACCCAACCGCAACCTGGGTCAAATCGTCCGTCGCAGTAAACGCCGACACGGGAAACGGTTTCTTGCCATTATTAACCACGACGGTACTCAAGCAGGTCGGTACACCAGTCTTCTTGACGAGCTTATCCAGCGCCCACACTTTCAGTATCGGCTGCGTCCCGCCTTCTCCCATCTCCTCAGCGACAGTCACCAGCAGGCTCGTCCCCTCGACCTGGCGCATATGCGTAATCGGCGCGCCGCTCTCGTAAGCCTGGAAATGTCGAACCACCTTCCACGAGTTCGGGCCGGACACTATTCGGACGGCGCCATCGTAGCTCGCGAGGAACAAGGACTCGGAGCCGGAGCAGACGCAGGAGACATCGTTGGACTCGAAAAAGGCGCGCGTGTCGTCGTCGGTTATTCTGATTTGTGTTGCTTCGAAGAAGTCAAAGGACCTCCACTGAAAACCCACAGATTGTAAGTGACCTTGAAAGCTGGATAGATTTGTAGAGGATTGGGGAGGGGGAGGGGGAGAGCATACCGTCAGCGCCATGGTCGCATCTTTCAGCACCTAAATGGGCTGCTGAATTGAAAGAGGGAAAAGAAATTGGAGCGGCCTTTTGGTCGTTTCAAAGGAGGAGTGGAATTCGCTTCCAGGTGACACTTTCAGGGCGCCTGGAGCTGTTTCCAATGTGACGACGCAATGGACGACTGACAGCTTGCTTGGCTTGGGAACCTTGTTGGGGGGTTGGAGCTGGAGCTCCCCACTTTGTGGGCGGGGAAGTTCTCAACCGATAACCCTAACCCAGCAATAAGCCACCACTTACACTCGACGGACAAACAGATATTACGAACACAAGAGTAAGGCGGGGGGTGGAATAGATTAACGGAATATGTGAATGGATCATTATAAAATTTTGTTAAGTATGGTGGAGAGGAGTGTCTTGATGTCCTACTTCATACTCTCTTTCCACTTCATGAGGGCCGCTGACAACCCTCCTTTTCTCTCTCCTTTTTCCATCCCAAAGGTCCCCAGAGCACTATCCGCCCCGATATGTACTACAGGAACCATTGATGGTCTCCCGTGAGCGCACTGGAAGGGAAAAGCACATGTAGCAAGCCGCTGGACAAGGTCAACACATTGCTGCTGGCTCAATACATCATTAAACATGATGGCACCTGCAAAACAGATCAGTACTTTGTCTCCCCTAAACAATTTGACCGCAACCACTTACTCCTGCAAGACCTGGAATTAATCATCTCAATAATCCCTTCAGGGCAATTATGAAACCTCGCAAACCAATCGTTCTCATCGTCCGTCTCTCGTACCGTCCCAGTTACCTGTCTGCCAGGGTCTTCGTGTACTTTCCAAGCCTCTTTCCGAAGCAGGTCGATCAAAAGTCTGGGTTCAAGCTGACATCGCTCCAAGATGCAAGGCGGTAGCATCCGAACCTCAACCGTGGCTTTCTCCTTGTAGAGTGGCATCTGCTGCTCCAACAGCACGTTATATCCAACTCCCCAATAGGCAAAATGCTGTCTATACCGGACAAGGAGCTCGCCTTCCCGTTTGGAGAGGTCGAACCGAAGAGTTTTGTTGAGATTTTCTGATTCGGCCACTAATTTCCCGGAATCAGCAGGGTCCGGGATGAAGTACCCCTTCAGGAGATCCTCGACCCGGCATCGTTCGTCAGCCGCATGTTGGTCTATGAGGACGAGCATGTATCCAGGGTCAGAGCTGGATGCGCCGCCACCTCTTACATCGGTGAAAACCTTGACCAGGATAAACTTCTTGTCAACTTGGTTCATAATCTTCACCTTCTGTAGGGCATCCTTCGATATTCGTCCTTCCAGACCTTTGGATGCGACGCCATGCTCACCACAGCCCCGTAGAACATGACAATCGCGATTTTTGCCCTCTGGCCGACATCCCAAGGCCTCTGTCGCCTGTGGAATCCGGGGAATACTGGCCTCCGTGGTCCGAAAGATGACATCGTCTTGCACAGATGAAGTCGACCTGACCCGTTTAAGTGCTCGCCTCGGCTTTTGATCTTCATCAAATGAAGTGGGTAACGGCCTGGGAATCACAACACTGCGTCCCTCTTCTCTCAGTCTCTGCTGCGCAGAGCTGTCTGAATTGTTTTTGGCCTTTGACCTCACTGCGAACCCGGTGCGTGGATCGATGAATGATTTGGACTTGGTGACAGGATCAATCCACACGATAGCCTCGGGGTCCTCGCAGTCGGTGCTCGAGTTTGCGCCGAGACTCGACTTTGCCATGCCATCAGGTCGTGAATCCCCCGCATCATCGAATGGCCTCCGTAAAATACTCCCACTCTCGTCAAACAGCGGATTCACCGGCTTCAGCGCTGGTTGCGTTTGTTTCCTCGAATCAACTGTAACTAATTGGCTTCTTAGCACTATTGAAGGACCCGACACTGTGGGTTGTGGAGATGAAGCGTGTTTGAACTCCAAGCCTTTGTCGGTTGAGGATTTTATCCGTGACCATGAGGCAAAGGGAGACGCAGAGCGCGTTTCTGGATTGAGACTTTTTGAGCGACTTGACGATGCTTTCTTCCGCGGCTCTGTCTTGGAAGAAGGCATCTTGGATCTTGGCTCGGATTTTGGTAGCACTGAAGCTGAAACGGAACTCTGTCGCGAAGATGAAGCAGAACTGCTTCCCCTCTCCGAGCGGAACCCGTCGATGGCATGAACAGACCTTGGCCGAAAATGATGTTTCTTCAGAAACTCATATGCCATCACCTGCAGGAGGTCAATGACATTGCGTAGTTGATGATTTTCATCAGTCAACTCGTCAACATCCAAATACTGCGAGCTTCCATCAAGGTCAATGCGGAGAAAAAACATTGGCCACCGATCCACCCCCTTTTTGGGCTTTAACTCTTTCAGTGTAAATCCAGATGTCTTTAGCAATTTCCCGTCATCGCCAACGCGTACCTCCTCAATCACACCGAAGCTGGAATTGGCAAACACTTTGTTGATCTCTTCGTAGAGAAAGTTTGAGTGATGCGCATCGAGCAAAGGTTGAATTCCGAGACTGATGAACTGCACACTTTTGGTCGCCGCGGGTTCAAGTGAGACGCAGCCAGCCACAGAAATGCCAGTGGCAGTTGCGCCGATGGGCACCCACAACTTCATGTCTTGCTGCTCAATTAGTGATGCCTCAGAAAGAAGAAGCGGAGTACGCGTGACAATATCCTGAGCCGCAGATCGAACTGCCGATGTGTGGATTGACATTGTTCGGGTGGAACTCAGTTCCTGAAGTCTGATGGTGACTTCTCCCGGCCATGCCAGCAAAAGGGCGACACTTGTGTAAGCCAATTGGTCAAAGTACTTAGCTGTGCCCAGTCGTTCAACTTCGGCCGCTCTGTGCTTGACTCGGACCGGCATAGATCCAAATAGGTCACGAACAGAAACCCGGGTCCCGTTTGGAAAGACCAGCAACCGTTGATCTGGCGGGGCCGGCAGATTTCGTGCAACGACTCTTGAGTTGTGTATGATCAAGGAATTGTGTGATCGATAGTCTCGGTGATGTGACGCAATCTTCAATAGGGATAATGCTGCTAAGGATGCTAGGAACTCTCCATACCGCCCATGGCAATCCGCCCGGGCTGGATACTTGGATGTATCTGATATTTGTTAATTGCTATTCATCTCTGAACAGACAACGCCAAGACTTACAATTAAGCTGCCCGACTCCGCCATCCTCGCGGAAATTAGCTGGAGGGATGCCAGTCCCATTATCCTCTACAGAACAATTCCCACGGCGGTAGTCAACAGAGATGTTGATCTTGGTCGCATTTGCATCCAACGAGTTTTCGACCAAGCCAAAAATTGCATTATTCAGTGAAGTGATAACTGCTGACGACTTGATTTGTGCCACAACGTCCCCGGGAAGTGGTTGTATAGACATTGCGGTTCTGAGCACGACATTTCGTTTCCTGGTCAGTGGATGTTGTTGTCGTTTTCTTATCCAAAATAGGTTGCAAGTTGGTTGTTGCTTTCTCTGGCCCGCCGCCACTGACGACCACGGAGCAACGGTTACGCAAGAAGCTACGATTGCATATAATCCAAGATCAATCAAGCGCTGGGGAAGCACCAGGTGACGATTCCAACTGTCAGAAAGAGGAAGCCAGCAGCCAGCGTCAGACGACGTTGATTCAGGCAGTGAATTCTCCAGTGCATGTCCACTGAAGAAACAGCTCCAGAGGAGTCCAGACAGCTTGGCTGCCCCACATCCCGTAACACGTGATATCGGCCAAGCTTCGTTGTGGATTGCGACCCACACCACCTTCACAGCACCCCGGCTCTCGTCACTGCCAACCCCTGCGGAACCACACCCGAAGGCCTGGGACCCCATCTGATTATCTAGGCTGATAGGGTTGGAATTCCATGTGTCTTGACCTGCGACCTGCGACACCCTCTTGACCTCTTTACTATCACCGCTCCACCTCTTATCACCCACCGTTGACGAGTCCTTTTTGACGTTTGTTCCCGCGTGGCTTCACTAGCACTGGACGCAAACAAAGACTGGACACCGCCCCAATCAATCCATCCCACGCCAATCGTTTCACTTGGCATCCATCTCCTCTTCTCAATCCCGACAAGGCGCGCATAATATTTAGACTTTATCCTCCAAAGGTTCAGATCGATCAAGACGAAAGCGCAGAGCATCGCGCGCCGCCGCCGCTACGTCGCTCGGCCTCTCAATCGCCGCGGCCTAAAAAACCACACCTTGCCCGCCCATCATACCTTTAGCGTACCAACAACAACACCTACCCTACCATCGCCGCTGCTATGATGACAGAAACGGCAGCTTCATCACATGGTAAACACTCCTCTTCTTCTAATCCTTCACCTTTCAATGTCAATGTGCCATCTGCTTGGAGTCTCGTCATGCCGCTGCCACGTTTGCCTGCCTCGCTTCGAAGGCGACGCGGCGCTGCGAGCCCCCGAAGTCCACTTGCGCTTGCTGACCCCATGATAGATCGCTCAGGACGATTGGGCCGACGAAGGCCTTTCTCTACGCTGATGAAGAAACTGGCAAACCTCAAATCTGCCTCGACCGGAGATGGCCACTCGAAACGCGATAGCCTCAAGATTCGACACTCAAAAAACAACAACCCATATCCGGAGTCCGGACGCATCGGTATAACAAGTCCCACGAGGGAAAGCAATTACTCGGTATCCTCGGGTCCTAGTGGGAGGACTTCAACCATCGAAACCGAAGGACGAGATGAGTCTGTTAGGCTATCAACAGAGGGACTGCCGCCGCCGACAATGGGAGGGCGATCAATAGCACCGACAGTGTCCACCGAACACGAGACGTCACGATCAGTAGCTGCGCCTTCACACGCAGTATCATCAGTTGCTGGGACTAGTTGCACCGCAAACGGCCGAAGAGCAGATAGCACCTTCTCGTCTCCGGCACCCTCGGTCCAGTCTCTCGCCACGACTCTCACAACCATACAAACTGCGGCGCAAAACGTACCCAACAACATCTCGACAAACAATGGAAACAATCACCATAGCAGCCTCCTCAACTCACAAACAATCCATTTCAACCAACCCTTCCCTACCGCTTCACCCGCATCTGCTATACCTGCCCACCTTACACCCTCAAACAGCACCACGGGCCACCCAACAACCTACTATACCGCCACCGCCAATAACCTTCTCACGGACAACGCCTCCATCTTGACCCTCGCATCCTCCTCTAAACGCGGTCGCCGTCGTTCCTTTGATACCGACGCTTCAGTGCGCGCCCTTGCCCCTTCCTCACTGTGGGGAGGCTCCCGTGAATCATTGCCACTTAGCGTGTTGAGCGCCAATATGGACGGAGCAGCACCCGGACCTGCCACTCCTTCCCTGCATAGAACGGCCGTGAGCGGTGCAACCGGCAGCAACGTTCCTGTCACCAACGTGGAGCGGGCTAGTATTTACAGCGCCACGGGGATCTTGACTGCCAGCGAACGCAACAGCTTTTATGCGAAGCAAGGGACGTTGGGTGGTCCAGTGAATGCGGACTCGGCCAGCATTAGGAGTGGATTGCCGGGTCACGGAAGGGCAGATAGTGTCAGCGGGTTGAGTATTGGGTATACTGCCGCTAATGCGAATGGCGGAAGAGAGGCGACGAGCCCACTGGTGAGTCCGAGAGAGGGACTCCCGACAGGTTATGTTGAAGAGGAGGATGAAGGGAGGAGCAAAGAATAGGAATAGGAATCTCGCTCGCCTTCATCAGTGGAGCACGAAAAGGGGTTTGGTAAGGTGTGGTGGGAGGGTTGATGGTGGTGAAGTTGCATGGCGTTAACTGGTGCGGCTCTCTTTATTTTCTGGGATTCCTTTTATTGTTTCTGCTTTGCTTTGCATATTTTTATCCACCTACAAGAGTGATTTGGACCCGCGCAAGCATTTTTTTTTTTTTTTTTTTTCCTTGGTTACGGGTTATTTTTACTTTTGCTCTCATCGTCTTTTGTTGCCTCGATCACTCAAGAATTCGCAGGAGAGAGTGTTCATTTCATTGCACAGCTTATTATTTTATCAACATAAAAACCCAAACATGATACCCAATACATTCATTAACTTTTTTTTGTGTTGTTTTGAAATGCCGAAATCTTTCCAAAAACTGCTTTTGTGTTTTTTTCAAGTCAACCATGTTTTTTTCTTTTTTTCTCAAGAAATTACTTTTTGTGAGATAGGTAGAGACTGAGAGATCAGTAAGGCAAAGGAGTCAAATCGAGGCCTTCAACAGAAAACTTGAACGAGTCGTTGCGTGAGTAACTGCCCGCAGTGTCGATGTCCAGCCTGCCGCGGATGCAGTCGTCAAAGTCCACGTCTGCGTAGATTATACCGGAGCCGTCTTCCCACTGCGGACCGGCGATCACGTCACCGTAGGGAGAGATGATTGCTGAGCCGCCCCGGGAGGTGTAGGTGCTTGGGTCTTGTTTTGCGGTTGAGGCAGGGGCGTGAGTCCCGGTTGCAGTAGTACTAGTAGCAGTAGTGTGGGAGGGTGTGGCGGTGGGTGGGGAGGAAGTGAAAGTTGTTGTTGTTGTTGTGGGCGAGAGGGGGCGTGAGTGTTGAGTAGGCGGCTGGAAGGGCTTCTTGCAGAGAACAATTTCGTTGCCGTCTTCGTCGAACACCGAAGTGCGACGTTGGCGGGGAGGAGGGGTGGGAGTGGATGAAGATGAGTGCGGTTTGGAAGGGTGAGAGTCCCCGGGAAGGGCGATCTCGAAGCCTTCAGAGGTTATGCAGGAGGATCGGCGGCGGCGGCTGCTGGAGAATGTGGGAGCTGGGTCGGAGACTGAGGTGGTGTCGTCGTCTTCGTGGAAGGTGTTGTTGTTGTTGTTGTTGTTGGAGGTGGAGGTGGAGGAGGAGGGTTTGATGACTGAGGAGTGGGATTTGGTGGTGGTGCACATGTTGGATGTTACTACGAAGCAGCGGCCTTCAATAGCTGCAGTGCGGACGAGGGAGAGCCAGGTGTTGCGGTCGTCGGCGGTGGGAGCGAGGTAGAGGTTAATGTTTTGTGCGTAGAGGGATTGACGAACTAGAGGCATGTAGTTCTCCCAGCAGATGGCAGCTGCGAGGTTGACGCGCACGCCGCGGATGACGGTGCTAATTGCTTTGAGGGTTGCCGGGGAGCCTTGGGCCCAGACGAGACGCTCACATGCTGTAGGCATCACCTTGCGTCTCTTGCCTACGATGCCGAGTTTAGGGCAGACGTAGACGACGGAGCAGTACAGCGAGCCCCCGGCTTTCTCAATGAGGCCGGTGACAAGCAAGATGCCGGCTTCGCGGGCGATCCGCTCGAGTTGTTCCCGGGTACCATCCCCGCGCTTGTTAGGGATGCCATCGTTGTTTTCGGAACCGGCGAGGAGTGGGTCTCCCGGAAGTTGGCGTTTGATCCATGCTTCCCCGGCTCCGGCTCCCTCGCCGACTGTGTCTCCAAGGTCAACGGCGTTCTGGAAATAGCGGAGATATTCTTCACGGCCTTCGGGGGTGCGGCCACCGATGACGCAACCGAAGCTGGTGCCGCGGGGATAGCCGCCGATGTATGCTTCAGGCAGGAGGAGGATATCAATTCTCCTGGCTGCGGCTTTGCGGGCCAAGTCTTCAAGTTGAGCTAGAGTTTCGGTAGTGGTGCCTTGGTTGCCGGGGGAAGCAGTGCCGAGACGGATGGTGGTGGGTGCCATGATGGTTTGATGTTATGTTCCAATGTTCCAATCAGTGCACACAAAGGTCGAGATGATTGAGTTTCTGTCGGATCCTGAAGTTCAATCTCTAATGGCCTTTTATACTCAGGATCACCAAGAATAGCTGTGGCTGGTTTAGAGTGTATCTCTAATTGAAACGGTCCCGCTGTGGGGTGCGTGTTTGGTGAAGCTCGAGATGCTTGTTCATGGGACAACCCCGCCTGCAAGACAACATGTGATCATCACCGATCCTGCTTCCGGAAGGAGCATTACGAGATCCAAAGCTCCACGTTCCTCGGGGAAGCAGAAGGGAACGAGCTGGACGACGTGACGTAACAAGACCCCCACGTAGAATTGACCAATCAGAGTGTTGAGGCCGCATTCTCCACTTCCCTCCTTGAGCGCCGTGCACGCTCGGCAGGTTCAGGTTCAGGTGCAGGAAGTGATTTTGCACATCTCTAAAGCAGTGCACCGTACAGGTCGAATCCCACCAAGGAAGATTTGTGCGCAGCAATTTTCATGCCCATGCTTCAAAGTCCACATTCCCCTTCTTACTCATACGGCGTCTTTCGGGTTCGGGCGCCAAGCCTTGAGATTTCCGTTGTTAGTCTCGAAGATGGATGTTTTCAAGATAAAAAAATTCGCCAAATTGAAGACTCAGAAGAGTGAGTCAAAGAGTCAAAGAAGCGGCATTCGCGAACGGCTGCAATCCTCTCATTTGTATGAATCACAAAATGAGGGCCTCGACACCTCAGTCCAATTGATGAATGGTTTGACACAAAATACGTTGGTCAAATGAACGATATGGAAAACATCAACTGCCGAACAACCCTAACCCATTGGGGGATATACTAAACTGGTTCCACTCATTCGTTTCAATCTTGGCGACTCTGGAAAATTGGGACACATAACCTTCGGTCCACCTCGACGCGTTGGAAATTCGTGTCAATTTCGTCGCAGGAAGGCTAGCGCCGTCTATCCGTCACTCAAACTCACCCAGCACTCCCCCAACTCGTCGTTTGGCTGCATGTCCCAAGGAATCACTCCGACCTCTGTGGATTAATTGACCGAAAATGGACCACCGAATAACTCAACAGCAATTCGCGCCTCCCGCACCACTTCCTGGCACACCACAGCAAGAACCGCCCCAACAATCACCGCCCGCTGGAACACCACTTCCCGGACCACCGGTCCACGGCAATGCACTTCTCCGGGCCCCAGACCTCTCAGCCAGAAAGACTAAACCTCGAAAACGAGCATCTGCTGCTTCCGATGGAACCGCGTCCGGTGAAAAGAAGCAGCGTATCTCCCGTTCTTGTGATCAATGTCATGGAAAACGCATGAAGTGCAGCGGCTTCAAGCCATGTCAAACTTGTAAATCTCATCGTCTGCTACTTGTTCGTTCTGGAACCTCACACTGATGCATCATGATCAGGCTCCAAGAGGGATATAAATTGCACCTATGATAGACCCTACATCAGAGGAATTGCAAAAACTCCGCCTCCGCCTCCAGACAATGGCCAGACTCGCAACCTTGCCCAGCCTTTCGATGAAAGGGGCAAGCCCATTCGTGACAGGAGTTGGGCCCTTCGTGCATGTGATTTATGTCGAAGCAAGCAGATGGCCTGTTCAGGGAAGCTTCCTTGTGATGCTTGCTTCAACATTCGCGTTCAGTGCACATACAGAACCCGCGCTTCCCGACGGACCTTACCACCGCAGGACTCGGATGAGGAGGCGGATGCAGACCCCAGTCTACAATGGGAACCACGCAGCGATGCCCATTCCTTCAGACGCCTTCCACAGGACATTGCTCCTTACCAACTCCCGACGCGTTATGCACGAGAGCCAACACCACCCGTCACCTTCCTCCAGAAAGCATGGGAGAGGATAGCAGAGGCGCTCAACAGCCCTACGCGAGTTGGAGGAGACAAGTCAGCACCTGAGCTTGCCCTGCCTGCCGGCGATCAGCCTTTTGACACGACACTGCCCCTGGATTTCCCCCATCATCCGGCCAAATGGTTTGAGATGCAGGAAAAATTCCAAAACGGCTGGACCGAGACTTTTCATCTTTTGCATCGTCCCACGGTCAAGTCATGGTTGGAACGCGTCTACCACAATTGGAGCAGCAATGCTGCTCTCGATAATGAACTCGGCCCAGCAAAGACCACTATTGCCCTCATGACAATGGCAATTGGGACAATGTTCAACGACAGGCCATTCCGAGAGAAGAAAAAGGATCGGATTTGGGATCGACTCTGGACATTAAACAACGGCGACCAGCTCTTCTTGACGACGATACGCCTGACGGATTCCGAGCCGGGCCCGCCCAAGCTCGAGTCGATCCAGGCTCGCATTCTCCAAGCCCTCTATCTTCTTGGGACCTGCCGGCTGAGCCAGGCTTGGTACGTCTTTGGCAATGCCATACACATGATCAACGCCCTTGGTCTCCATCGCCGGCGCGGAGGGAACAGAGGCCTCGGCGCAGACATCACCGAAAACCCAGACTACGCAAAAATCCAGTGTGAGAGGCGAACATTCTGGTCTGCGTACGTCATTGACAAGGAAATTGCCTTGATGTCAGGCAGGCCATGCTACTTCAGCAACGATGCCGTTGATCAAGAATACCCGGATCCCGTCAATGACGAGGATATGGGCCCATCAGGACCTTTCAGGCCGCATCAGAGCGACTGCTACATGGAAGCCATCACAGAGCAAGCCAAGCTGAATCAGATCGTTGACAGGATCATGCGTGAAGTTTATACCCTCCGGGATGTACCTGATGAATGGAGGCTGGAGTGTGCGTTGAGGATTGGGAGAGAGCTGGAGGAGTGGCATGATCGCTTGCCCTTTCTGCTGAGCCATCTTAAACCTTCTATGCTACACAACGTGTTTCGCAGACAGTCAACTTTGTTGAACCTGACTTATCGTCACGCGCAGATGCTCCTCTATCGCATATTTATTACGGCTCCTTATCCTCCAGAGGGCGAGAAGAAGCAGATTCACTATGTCTCTTGCCGTACGTGTTTTGACGCCGCCCGTATCGTTCTCCACATCACTTTGGGGCTGGCTCGCGAACAGGACAACAAGCGGGACAAGAGTCACTTCCCAACCCTTCTATACGCCCACCATGTCGCCTATGTTGCGGCGTCAACGGTCTTCATGATTCCGCACATCCGAGAGAGACAAAAGCTGTTTGGTGGTTCCAACTTTCGAGATCACAGCAAGTCGGACCCAAGAATGTTTGACCTGGCCGAGCGGACCGTCAAGTCATTTGTTGAAGATACCAACCGACATTCGCCCTGTCGCCGCTGGTCTATCATCCTGGAAGAGCTCCGAGACGAGTGTATCCGTCAGGTTCCAGGAATGGGCCTCGGCAGGCCTAAAACTCCGGAACCAACTCAACAAACGAATGGCGGCGGGGAACAAAGCGACGGTGAAGAGGATGATGACGAGGAGGAAGATGAAGATGGGGGTGGAGACGATGGCGAGGTAGCCTCCCCGGATGAGCAACTGCTGGAAGATGCACTCCGTGCTCACTGGGAGGCCGAGACTCCCCGACAGTCGAATCCGGTACTCCCCAATCGCCCACCATCAGTTACTCACAGCGAGGGCGGGCCGCTTCCCACAATTACCCCTAGACTTTGGGACAAGTGGAGAGTTACCGACTGGCTGGACTTGGACGCTGCAGTAAGTTTGCACAATTTGGTTCCCTTCTGTTGCAGCATGTGCTGATCTTGTGACAGGCATTTGGACCCATTCCAACTTTTGAGAGGCCCGATGTTCCTGACGCGGCACCCGAAGCATGAAGATAATCAGCAGTCCAACATTGGTGATGCATACATTGTAAACGATATATGTATTTTAATAGTACAGCGGAACAGTTCCCCTTTCATCAATTAGACCCCCTGGGCGGCGACGAGTATTTGCTCAGATACGTATCCACCTCGTCCTTCACCGTCTTGTAACGACCCAGAATGTCGGCGGCATTGTGCCCTTTCAGCAGCCTGTCTGAGAACTCCTTGTCGTTGCTCAGGTACTTCTCCATCGAGTAGGTGGTTTGGCTGCTTGAGGAGTTGCTTCGCCATTGTCAGCAGGATGTTGTTGGTTGGAACTCTGGAGGGGGCGGAACACTCACTTATCTCCGGAAAGTCGGAGGCCACTGCTCGGTGTTTGAGACATGCTACTGCTTGGAGGACAATACCAATTTGGTATGGCAGGATCTTCGGTTCCGCTTTGTCAGATTTGGAAGATGAGTGTTTTGGATTGATGGCTTGTCAATGGCGACGATGGTCTGGCATGTTGGGGTATGGGGGCCCAACGGTTCCTTTTATCTTGAATCACATCTTGGTTTTCTCGTCACCGCGTCTGTCTAGACCCAACGCGCTCTTGCTCGCGACGATGGCTCGCGCTCTACTTTGTGATCATTAGATCCGTCATGATGCGTTCGTTAAACCCGCGGTTGAGCACTTGGGACAAGATATCATCGCCTGCCAACACATGTCGTTGCCAACGCATCCCCACCAAGGCAGACAACAAGGCTGTGATATTACACCGGGAAAAAAGAATTGTCTGGAACATTGACTGTTGGTCAAGCAAGAACTTTCGGTTTTCGCAATTGAGCCACTTTACGAGACACGACAAGAAATCGACGGGCCCGTTGTTCCATTGCCGATTCACTGTTGGCTCCCTCTCTTCCCCACGGTATCTCTCGCCTAATACATGTGCATGTACAGTACATATGTATGTACATGGTTTTCCGGTTTCTGCAAGTCATTACAGGAGCACAAACCATGTCAATAATCTTTTCGCCAAAGGGGTCGCGATATTTCATCCCCGCCCTCAGCCTTATCGGCGAGGTCCCGAATCTTTAGACTGACAATCAGACTCCCCGCATTTGAGCACTTGGATCTCTTGGATGCCGCGCGCACTGCCCCGTACGTTGCAGATCATCAAGGTCACCAGCCGTCCTTACCTTTCCTTGTTGGGCTCTGTGCTGCGTGTCATCGGTATCAGTCCGTCCAATGCCTGACGGTCTTGGGGTGGTCAAGTGTCCCGACGCATGCACAGCGAACGGGAGCACGCCATTGGGGAATGGAGCTGAATCCCTCGGGAGCCGGTGCAAAAGGTGTGTGGTGTACCCAGCAGACCCGTTCCTTCTCCGCATTTGCGCAAACTCGAGATGGTATATAATGGCATGTATAGGGAGATGGATTCCAAACCGAGCTCTTTGTTCTTGCAACCCAGACTTCGACACTCCGAGTCAAATCCCGACGAGATCAAATTCGGTCTCTTATTTCTCCCTGATTGCTTTTTTCTCAATCAGGTGTACTTCCTGTCAAGCAATCCCTCGAGTCAGCTTCCCCTCACTTACACACTGTCACTGCCTTATCGCTTTGTGTGACAGCCTGCAGCACGCAGCACTCCCAACGACAACTCTGCGCATCAGCCTCCAACCCAACTTTGGCAAGTTCTCATACCATCACAACTCGTTGAGCGCCCTCACCATCCGCCGTGGAAAAGAATAAGACGAAAAAGACAAATCGAATCTTATGGCCTGAGTCTCATGTTTCGAGATCCAGGTTCTCGCATCTGAACTCCGGGATCGCAATCTGTACTCAGGCAACCGGTCCATGGCATCATTTTGCGCTTCAGGCAACCCGCCACCCGCCGCCAATACAGCGTCATCGTCGGACACCTTCCTGAACCGCAAGAAGAAAGAGATCGTAGATAAATCTATGGCTCTTTTCCAGAAGAACCTGGACCGATGCCTTGACCAATGCTCAGACTCCGTTGCTGCGCCAGGAGGAGGCGGAGGGGCGGGTGGGAAGCGTGTGTTGGGGAAGCGTGCCCGGTCCCCGGAGGAGACGGATGATAAGGCGTCAGCTACCGCAACTGCTACTCCCCACCCTGTCAAGGCAACCCGCAAGAAACGCATCAAACCTTCCCCGACCGGTCCGCAATTCGCCTGTCCGTTCTGCAAGCACAACCCGGCCAAGTACCGCACCGTGAAGACGTGCTGCGGCCCGGGCTGGGAGGACGTCCACCGAGTGAAAGAGCACGTATACCGGAACCACTCCTCCAAGAATTACTGTTCCCGGTGCTTGGAATACTTTGACAACGAAGAGAGACTCAAGGCCCACCAGCGCTCAGAAGTGCCCTGCAAGCTGGAAAAGAACAAGACTCTGGACGCCATCACCGACGGCCAGGAGAAGCAGCTGCGCACCAGAGCCAAGGCGGGCAGCTCCGAGGAGGACAAGTGGAGGGAGATGTACAGAATCATTTTTCCCAAGACGAATCCGAACGCCATGCCGAGTCCTTATTACGATGCCGTCGAGGATTCGGTCGGAGTGAGGGGAGGACAGCAGAAGAGCCGGTTCCAGAGCGTGGAGGACTGCAAGGAGTACCTGAGGACCGAGCTGCCCAAGGTGGTCAAGCCCATGATTGCGAGGTACGTCGAGCTGCTGTTCCAGGACTTTCAGGAAAAGGTCAACCAGAAGACGATGGAGATTGTGAGGGACGTCGAGACCAAGATGTTGAGGACGTTCCAGTTCCAGGAGGAACAGGCCTTGCACGGGCCAGGGGGCGTCACCACGCCGGATTCGCTGGTTGATCACCAGTCCGAGCTGTACGGGGACGGGGCGACGGGAGCGGAAGTGGAAGTGGAAGCGGGGGTGGGGGTGCCGCCCCAGACTTCAAAGATGGATCAGCTCTTTGACGGCTTGAGGGCGGACCCGACATACGTGGACATGTGCGGGACCCTGCATTACAATGTTGAGGATCTGATGGCCGAGAGCGAGGGGTTCTTCAGCGGCGGCGGGGCTGGTGATTCGGCTTACTTTACGGGGCCCGGGTCGGATGGGAATTCCTTTTTCTTGGGTTTGGGTCAGTGATTTTGGGGGGTGATGCACGCATTGTAGGATTTCGGCGTCGCTCTTTACTGGAACCTCTTTCCTTTCTCTCTTGTCTCGAAACACCACCATTGGCCCTTGCATTTTGTCCACTTTGTCTTGGCTTTAACTATTTACCACAACTCTTATGACGGAGCTATTTTCTCGGGTTCCTTTTTTTTCCTTTTTTTTTTTTCTGGGAGGAATTTCGTCATGACTTTAGTTTGTTTAGTTTCCGCAAATTTGACTATTTCTGCCTTGCCTTCTCTCTCTCTCTGTCCATGGTATGTACATGTAATTGCATACATGCGTAATTTTCTCAGATACTAAAAACACCCCAATTACCTTTGATCTCATCCTCCTTCATCTTTATCTTTTCTTTGTTGACTCGCTCAATAATACTGACAGGATCAATTAATACCCCTCCTTTTTTTTTGGCCCCCAAAACTGACCAGACTTTTTTTTTTTAAAAAAAAAGAATTATTACCCCTCCCCCACATTTTTTTTGGGGCTCTCTCCATCCCCAACTTTCTTGGCTTCTGGCTGCTGCTGCGGCTGCGCATGTCATGGATGTTGTCATCATAGCTGAACTGAGCCATGCCAGCGAAGCAACGAGATACACGTGGCCAAGGTGTGTGTATACTAGCCAAGGTGTGTATGCAAGTAACGTATGTAGTATATATTACCTTGCCACCAAGTTCTTCTTCCCGTGTGTGTGTGTGTGTGTGTGTGTATCTTCAAAATCCGGTCAGGGAAAGGTATATAATTGGATTAGAGTTGGCCGAGAGATGGCCGAGATATGCATCAAGTGAAATAGTAAGTAGCACTTGTGGGGGTGGGCGGCCTCTGAAACGAGGAAGCGCATTGCATTGCTTTGCAGCGTGGGACTGAGGACGGAAGATGATGACAGGTGATGCGAGTAAGCTACAAGTAGCTAGTAAAGTATGGGGAAGTGCAATGTGAGGGGTGTGGTGTGATGTGATCAGTTGCGGCTCAACAACATCTTGAAGAATTGTGAGGGGTTTGGCGCGGTTGCGCGGATGGACGGTTACACAAGAATGTTTTTGTGCGAACTGTGTATGGTGTAAAGCGGATTGGGCATAATCTTCACGTTGGATAATGCACTGTCGTCGGAGATTCTGGATGGGGAAATTGATGCGGTACTCAAAGTACGTATCTCCTTTGGGAAGGGTTGCCTTGTTTGTTCGCGAGTGGGAGTTGAGTTAATGCTGTTGGGCATCATTGTCAGTACATGTGCATGTGCATGTGCATGTGTTTTGGTTGCCTGATCATGGGAACTCCTGACTTGAACACTTGCACTCCGACACAGGCCAGACCTATCTATCTTCTTTAAATCAAAGCCATCCAAGGCCAGTATTCCAAGGTCAATAGACGAAGCCATTCCCAATATATACAACTTTAATCAAATCCCCTTATCGAGCGAAGCGAGGCCGGGGGTTTGGGGGTTTGCCCCCATCAATACAAAGAAAAGAAGTAGAAATTAGTGATGCTAGGCTTCTCTCCACACTCCTTTCAAAGCATTGAGCAAAGACAGCAGCAGTCTTGTTTCCAGAATAAACCGGGTATATTCGGCAACACGGCCACGAAATAGCCCGTTTCTATAATTGCCTAGTTAACTGAGTCTAGAATGTAGAAGAAGAGCTCTTTAGGAGGATGCACGGTTTTCTTTCTTTTTTTCTTTCTTTTTTTCTTTCTTTTTTTCTTTCTTTTTTTCTTTCTTTTTTTCTTTCTTTTTTTTCCTGTTTTTTTCCCTTCCTTTTTTTCGGATAGTTTGAAGAAGAGACAGAATACGGTTTGAGGATTACTCCTACCAGTGAGAGGATATATGTGAGTGATGTTGAGTGAGATACTTTAGACACTACTCACGTAGTGTTTAGCTTTGCTTTTACAGATCCAGTTTCTCCCTTTCGACAAATTTCAAAATTTACTAGCCGTCAAACCACCTACCACTGTTATCTAGTACTACCACGTCGAGGTTGCAGTTGATGTGCTCAAACATCAGAAGCATGGTTGCGTGTTGATCATGGATTGTTCTGCTTGGGAATTGGTGTTTTATCGGCCTGAATGTTTTGTTGGACAAGATACCGACTATCAAGTATTCGATTAAGACACGTGAGTCCAAAAGTAGATAGTTGATAATCTGGCTGGTGGAGGCTCTGGTTAACCCTTGAGCGGGCCAGCAAGTTCAAATTGCAGATATTCTGTTCCGTACACATTGACCTCTCCCCTATTCTCAACCCAACCACTCTGGCCGATTGCAACATGGTGTGACTAGCAGTAAGAATATTTTCCCCCGGCTGTGCTTATCTCCAATGCGGTCTCCCTGAACCAGGTTGACATCTACCACACCATCTCTCGCTTTAGGGTTATATCACTACCCCAACAATCAACACAAGCCACAATGCCCGCTTCATCCCTCCTTATATCCATCTACTCCTCTCCCTCAGCCTTTCCCCCACCCCCAACCCTCCCCACCGTCGTCCTCCCAGCAATAATCCCAGCCAACGAAGCCAACGACGCATTACTCAAAATCTCAAAAACAGAAACCTCACTCCTCAGCTCCTTAAATACCCAAGCCCTGATCTCTACAGCAACCAAACTATCAATACCGTAAGCATTCAGCGGGCTCTCGGAATCCACATCAACCTCATCCATCATCATGGCCCGCGCCAGCTTCCGCTTCAGTGCCGACAAGGCAACGGCCGCAGCTTCGTCCACATCTTTTGCTGCAGCTAGAGCCGCACGTATCTCGTCACCGCCACCACTACCAAGGCTCTGGCTTCCAGTACTAGCGGAGCTCTTGTGCTGTTGGTGAGTTTGCGTATCATAAACCCTGACAGAGGCGAACCGCGCTTCGGAGAACCAGTACGGCTCGTCATATCCGCCTGCCTTGAGCAATCCTCCCGTTGATAACCCGATAACAGCTTCGGCCTCGTCAATTACCCCGGCAGAAGATGATGACGACAAAGGCTCTGCCATCGCCGCCTCAATGCTGTCAAGCACATTATCCTCGGTAAGCCACACCGCGGCACCCTTTGTGAGAAACCGCTGCGCGGTAACACCTTGATTCGCGGCAAAACCAACCCCCTCAACAATTCCAAGGTCAATGCTGGTTCCCTTGAGGCCAAGAGCCCGGCGGTGGCGCGCCATTGCATCTTGGTACGTATTACCGGCGTTATAGTTGCCCTGCCCCCTCGACCCGACAACACCAGCAACAGAAGACATGCAGATGAAGAAATCCAGGTCCTTGGGCAAAAACATGTGCATGTTTCGAGTGACGTTGACTTTTGGGGAGACGGCCGCCTGGAAGTCCGCTGCTGTCATGTTCTCGAAAAAGACGTCCTGGATCTGCATGGCAAAGGTGACCGTGCCGGCAATCTTTGGAAATCCCAAAGCTTCAATCTCCTTGAGGATGCGCTGTAATTCGGCCTCATCGCCGATATCGCATGCAAAGGCATTGGTCTTGACGCCCTGTTCCTCAAGTTTGGCAAGCAAGGCTTGCGCCTCGGGCTTCGTTGCACCCGAGCGTGAGGTGAAGACCAAGTAGCGTGCGCCCCGAGCGGCCATGCGTGTTGCGAGCGAACGCCCAAGGCCTCCTAAACCACCAGGGAGCAGGTACGTTGCGTCAGGACGAAGGGAAAGCGCCGCGGGCTTCTTAACGACTAGTGGTGACAAACTCACAGGCACGATGTCGTCCTCCCTCGGAACGAGAACTATCTTGCCGATATGCTTGCCCGTTTGCATGGTACGATAGGCCTCCTCCGTTTGGGAGAAGTTCATGGTCGTGACTGGCTGCAGGGGCTTGATCACGTCCTCGCTGCGAAGCTGCATGATGTCTTTCAGGAGCCGTGCTGACAGTGGGATGCTGTGGTTGAAAATGGTACCCATGTTTACTCCCACAAACATGGTGTTGCGCAAGAACGGCGCCATGTCGAGCCCGCTGTTTCCAAACATATCCTTCTTTCCAAGCTCGATAAACCTCCCGAATGGCGCCAAACACAGCCAAGTCTGTCTGAGGGCCTCACCGGCAAGCGAGTTCAGAACAACGTCCACGCCCCTTCCGTTGGTCAGTCGCTTGACCCCTGCGGCGAAACTAACGTGATCTCTACTATCCAGGATGTGCTCCTCCGGTATCCCGTACGCATCGATTAGCAACTGTTTCTTGGCCTCGCTTCCAACAGTGCAGTACACAGCGCTCGCGCCCAGGTGCCGCGCCATGACGATGGATGCTTGACCAAACCCGCCCGAGGCGGCGTGAATCAGCAGTGTCTCACCTTGCTGCAGTCTCGCCATATCTACAAGTGAATAGATAGCCGCGGCGTACACCGAGGGAAAGCTGGCTGCCTCGACGAAGGACATGTGGTCGGGGATCTTCTGGACCGCTGATTCGTGGTTCCGTACATAGGTTCGCCACGACCCAATGTGGCAAGTGACAACTCTGTCTCCAACGGCAAGGCTTTGGACCGCCGAGCCGATACGGCTAATGACACCGCTGCATTCAACACCAAAGGTATCATCGCTCCCACTGCTATCATCAATGTGACCCATGGCAATCATCACATCGTGGAAGTTCATGGGCACAGCCTTGACTGTAATTTCGACATGGTGTTCTGCGAGCGCCTGGTAATGTTCGGGGTCATCGACGTATTGTAGGGTGTTAAGAATGCCTGGCGTCTTGATATCCAGCTTCAACGCGCGGTCACCAGCTTGCTTGAGTGGGAGGAGCCTGGTTCTCGGCTGCTGCTTCTCCTCGGGGTTGATGAGTGCGGCACTCAGCTCCGGAGAGGTATGCAACCGGAGGATATGAACTTGATCTCCGCGCACCGCATACTCCCACTCGGAATTCTTCGTGTCACTAACCTTGGCAGCAAAGACCTTTTTGATCACCTCGGCTGTTTTATCGAAATTCAGGGCTTGACCTGGGTCTAGGTCGAGCGTGGCAATGCGAATGCTCGGGTTTTCGGCACGGATTGTGCGCGCAAGGCCGACCATCAAGTTGGCCTCTGGCTTGGAAGACTCCATGGCGCCGCCTCTAGTCAGCCAAAGTGTGCTGCCAGAGGTTAAGATCAAGTACTTAATATTGTTGAAGTCGTCGGTTGTCACCTTGACTAAGAATGAGGTGTTGGCCTCGATTGTTGCAATGCAAGCTTTACCACGGAGATCTGCCGTCGCTGACTGTGCAAGCGTCATATGCTCGATGGAAGCGTATCCGTCCTGTGCAAGAAACTGGCATATTGCCGATGCCAGGTTGTCGACCGCGTCATCCCTTGCGTTGGGCTTGATAATCACGATCTGGTGTGGGGAGGAGCGCACTGGCTCTACGCTGGCGACCGAAACCATGAACGACTTGAGATAATGCTCGCCGGCGCTGTCGCGGAAACGTAGGTGCAGGCCATTGAACCCCTGACATCGCAAGTGTCGGTTCCACTCCTCTTCTGTGATAAGAGGACCCTCCTTTCGTCCATCACTCTCACCTGAATCTCATATTAGTTCAATCTAGGCACAGCCAAAACACACTCTGCAGCAACGAGATAACGTACCATTCCACCAGCCCGGGAGTATACCGACGACCATAGGCACTCTTGCATGCTTGGTGGTTATCTCCTCAATAGCAAGCACACCGCCACTAACAATGGCGTTAGCTAGCTGCAATGTTAATCACTCTAGTGATGAGGGCAACTGGAAAACTCACGGTTTGAGCAATGATTTGCAATGCTTCAGTGATGTGGCAATGGAGCTTGTGGCATGAATCACGTTGCTGGCAACGACGATATCGTAAGAGCCCAACTCGAACCCTTGTTCGGCAGGCTCTTTTTCCATGTTGAGAACACGAAAATTCAAGAAGGGTGACCACTCCTTGAAGTCCTCGGCGGCAGCCTCGAAAAAGCCACTGCTGATATCGGTAAACATGTACGACACCAAGCGCCCCGCAGCTTCGGCTTGATCTCCAAGGGCTTTCAGCACCACGGCCGTCGTTCCACCGGTTCCGGCTCCAACCTCAAGCACGCGAAGGGGTCTCTTGTGCGAAAGTAGGCGCGCGTACTGGCCAATAATTGTCTGAATGCGGGTGGTGCCTATTGCAGTGCGGTAGTAGGCCGTGAGCAAATCGTCTTCGCGTAGGACCTGGAGGGGCTCGAGCGTCCCGGTGAGGATTTGGCCAAGATTGACACCAACACGATAGAGGAGTTTGCCGTCAACGGACCCGGCCGCAACACGAGCTAGCACCTCGTCATCCAACTCGTCCGTGGCTGACAGCCAGTCAGCTGCCTGGTCCCCCTGCTGGGGCTGACACATCAACTTGTACTCTGTAGCCCGCTCAACCTGTCGCTGCATGAATTCGAAGAACAGTCGGTGATGGGGCGAGAATGATGCTTTCGCCTCGGGTGTGTTTAGCTCCCGGGTGGCCCTCCTGCAGAAGATGTAGCACGCGTGCTCGAGATCCCGAATCGCATCGTTGCTGGCGTCCGGAATGTTCTCAACCGACTGCAGAAGCAACTCTGTGAGAGCATCCGGACTAGCCAGTTCAATGTCTACACCCCAGTGGTGCCGAGCTCCAAGCTTCTTGAGTGATTCCTTGAATGCCGCATCCTCTTGCTGCGGAGAGGCGCCTTGAGCACCTTCAAGACTCTCGAGCACGATTGTTCGGCAGCCCTCGAGCACAACGAGCGGTTCATCCCAGTCCAAATCCCCGATGACCGCCGTCCCGACGTGTTCGTTGTGGCCCTGGGGGTTGGATCGAGCATAGCCAACCATCCTGTGCCCGGCCTTTCTGCCGGCCATCTTGGCGGATACGTAGGCACTCTCGATGAACTGAGGGACCTTGGCGCTGTCAACGGACAACCCTCTGGCAGTTGCAGCAAGTGCGGCCATTTGTACCACACCATCGAGCGTAGCTGGGTGAATAATGTGTTCCTGCTCATAATTCTCGGGCATCATAGCCGCCGTGTCTGAGACGGTCAAGTGGCAGTGTGCTTCGTAGTTGCAAGAGCCAACATGCGTGAGTGTTTGAAACGCGGGGCCCAACTGCACGCCGAGCGTTGCTAGGAAAGAGTAGAAGCTGTCGATCGGGACTTGAGGCATTCCAGCTCCGGCCAACTTGTGATACTGTTCACGGTGGCGAGCGGCCTTGATCCTAGCCTCATCGGCAAAGGTCGAATTGGGCGGAGCACGATACTTGATCGAAATCAGGCCTGCGCAGTTTTGGGTCCAACTACCCTCGGAGTTCCGGGACGCAATGGTGAACTCGTGCCACGCGTGGTCTAGAGACTTGGATCCAGTCCTCCAGGGCCGCAGCTGTAATTTGGTCTCAATCGAGCCCTCCCTGCCGCCTCCATCATGACGATGTAGGACAACCAAAGCAGAACCTACCGAGATATCCCGCAGCTGGAAGCCTTCAATCTCACGAGTGGCGGTGTCGGCGTCGGCAACAACCTGGCGAGTTGCCTCAATGGCCATGACAATCATTCCTGCGACTGGATAGAGAATCGAGTTTTGAACTTGGTGATGCTCAATCCAAGGTATCTCGCTGACGCGGAGGTAGTTTCGCCAGCTTGGCTCCACATCACTCGAGTACTCGCTGCGTGCTCCGAGAAGGTCGTGGCGCGGGAGTGCACGGAAGCGCCATGCTCGGGTGGCCGGCGATTCATGCCAGTATCTGGTGCTGCGGTTCCAAGCCACAGGCGGGATGTCGGTCAGCTGCATGTTGGATGTCGGGAGCTCGAGGGGGTTGTTTGCCCGGGAAACGTCCACACTGCAGCCTCGCTGGATCAACACTCCTACCGCTTCGAGAGCTGCTTGTCGAGCATCAATTTCCCGCACAATGACAGAGACATACGGAATTTCTGTCTTGGTTTGGGCTTTGAGGATTTGCTTGATGGGCCCCTGAAGGCCTGCATGGGGGCCAACTTCGATGATTGTGTTTCGCTTCGGTGGCGAGTAATTCAGCGCGGCGTGCAACGCGCGGCTGAACTTGACAGGGTTGACCAGATTGGACACCCAATATGAAGGTTTGGCTATGTCTTTGGCCTCGATGAGGTATCCGGTGACAGAAGAGAACATGGTAATGGTTGTCGAGGGCTCCACGGATTGGTGCATTTCTTCCAGTCCTTTCATGGCTTCCAAGTACTGATCGGCCACTGCCACCATGTGGGGGGAATGGTAAGCACGTTTGATAGCAAGCCTGCGGGTGAATACCTTTTCTCCCTCCAGTGCTGTTTGGAGCTTGGAAACGAGATTCGCATCGCCAGAGACGGTGACGCTTGACGGGCTATTGATGCAGGCAACCACGAGGGAGCTGCCTGACGCTTCATCGCAGGACTGCCTGATCCGGTCGATGTAGGGAGCGACTTGGTCCTCGCCGAGACCGACAGCCATCATGGTGCCTTTCGCAGTGATTGCTGCAGACAGGCGGCCTCGGTGGTAGGAGACCAGCCACGCCGACTCGCGGGTAATGGCCCCCTTGGCATATGCTGCCGCAATCTCTCCGCTAGAATGTCCAACCACGACCGAGGGGTGGATGTTCCAATCCGCTAGAAGATCGACCAGAGCGACTTGAAGGGCCGTGCAAGCAGGCTGGCTAATGGCGGGCTCTCCGACTCTAGATGCCTTCTCATCGGCCATGAGTTCATCCATAAGATACCACTCGGCACCAAGGGCTCTCATGTATGACGAGGCAGCCTCGAGGCTTTCCCTGTACACACGATAGGTCGCCAGCTCGCGGCCCATGGCGTACCATTGGGCGCCTTGCCCGGTAAAGACAAAGGTCAGCACTGGCGTATCCGAGGCACGAAGCGGCTTTCGAGGGCTGGCCAGGGCGGCACGGGCGTCGTCAAGGTTGGACACAACGGCGAATGACCGCCACGGGAAACGGCTGCGCTTGTCGGACAAGGTGTACACCAATCGGTCCAACAGCTCGGGTTGCCCATCGATGGTCTTGTTGGGATCGTGTTTGTCATTGAGATGGGATAGCAGGGTAGCCGCTTGACGCTCAGTGCCCTTCTGCTCGTGGGAAGACCAGATGAGAAGTCGGGGATGATGGGTGTCGAGAGGCCTGGTTATCGAAGTGGCGACTGACTCAACGCGGGTGTTGTGTGCGCCTTGGAGCCCATGCTCTTTGAGGTAGTGGTAGGCATCGTCGATGACACAGTGGGCGTTGGTCCCTCCGTAACCGAACGAGTTGATGCTTGCCCTCCGTACGCCCTCTGTAGGCCACGGAAGGAGCTCAGTGGGCACCTTCAGTCTCCACCCCTCAAAGTCGATGCGGGGATTAGGGTTTTTGAACCACAGATTGGGCGGGATCTGGCCCTGTTCGACACAGTGCACGGCCTTGATAAGCCCCGCCATTCCGGCCGCGGCTTCCAGATGGCCGATGTTGGGCTTGATAGAGCCTACGAGAAGGTTTGGCTGCTCGGGGGTCCTGCTCTTGCCAAAAGTGGCCCCAATGGCGCTGCATTCGGCCGGGTCACCCACTGCAGTTCCTGTTCCGTGGGCTTCAAAGTACTGCGTGTCTGTAAAATCAAGCCCGGCGGCCGCGTAGGTGTTGCGGATGAGCTCCTCCTGTGCTTTGGAAGAAGGGACAGTGATGCCTGGTGTCCGCCCGTCCTGATTCACTCCGGTGCCGCGGATGACGGCTCGAATGACATTTCCGTCGCGCAGCGCAGCGTCGAGGCGCTTGAGAATGACTACGGCAGCCCCCTCGCCACGAGCATATCCGTTGGCGCTGGCGTCAAAGGTCTTGCACTTGGCGTCCGGACTGAGGAAATGCAGAGCGCTGAGCGCCATTGGCAGCTCGGGCATGAACATGAGGTTTGCACCACCCACAATCATCGACGTCGTTTCTCCGCTGCGGATGCTCTGGCATGCCTGATGAAGCGCCACCAGCGATGACGAACACGCCGTGTCTAGGGCAAAACTGGGACCCCTGAGGTCGAAATACCACGAGACGCGGTTGGCAAGGAGAGGTTGGAAATTCCCAGTGCCCTCGTACAATCTTTGGCTTGGTCGTCAGCAACAAAAGTTACTTCACTTGGAGAAGGGGTCAATGCAAAAAGAAAAAAAAAGAAAAAAAAAACAAACTCACGGGAAATCATCAGGGTCATGGCATCTCAACCGCAAGTAATCGTGCGCAAAGCACGCCATATAGCAGCCCATGTCTGAGCCTGCCACATCTTGGATGCGAATTCCAGCGTTCTCCAGTGCTTCGAAAGTCAGCTCCAGAGCAATCCGCTGCTGGGGGTCCATGGCATGGGCCTCCTTGGCCGAGATGGAGAAAAAGGGGGCATCAAAGCCAATGACATCTTCTTTCAAAAAGTTGCCGCCGCGAGTGTTGAAGGAGCCATAGCGCTCAGGGTTGGGGTGGTAAAAGGCGTTGATGTTGAAGCGGTCTTTGGGCCAGGTGCCGTGAGTATTCTGTCCTTTTGCCAACATGTCCCAGAGCCTTTCCGGGTTTGTGGCGTCGCCGGGGAAGCGGCACGCGATGCCGACAATGGCGATGGGCATGGAGCCATCCTTAGACATGATGCTCTGCTTGGGAAGGGGTACAAAGAATACAGCAGAGATAGCCTAATAGCCGATCTGAAGACATTTCCGGTGAGACGTTCATGGCCGATCATGAGTATATTATAGCAAAAGTTTAATGTTCTGTTAAAGGTCGCCGTGCCCAAAAACCGTGAATGTCGTCCAAAGTCGCCAGGGATTGTCCAGTGGTAGGCCGAATACTTGCAGCTGACCACCCTCCGAGTGGCGTTTTTTCGACCGCAATCGTGTGGGGGTGGTTGAGGGTGGAGGAGTAACCTAATTGGTGGTGTTGAGTGGCTCGGACGTTGCTTTACGGGAGTTGGTGGTTTGATTTCTCTAAGGGGAGAGGGAGTGATTGTCCGATCCCGGCTTAGAGACAGTAATAGGAATGATTTGCTCTTTTTGGGCCAGGTATGCTTCAATATTACTGTTAACAAAACTTCTGGGGATAACTGAAACACATCAAGGCATGTTATCGATCAAATAAATTCTGTTCCTGCCTTGGTATTGCAAAGGGGAACCAGCCGCGGAAAAGTTCTCGATTCCCGTCATACATGTGTTACACAGGTTGTATTTATTGCAGGACACCATCTACGATCTTGTCAAGAAGCGGTGTGTTGGTTCCAACTTGCAGTTTAAATTTCTACAGACAGCGACAGCATTGCAACGTAGAAAAGAGGTAGGGTATCCCCTTTATCCGGGGGGTGGTCTGCTGAAAAGCATAATTATCTGGATTCGAGGGTTTGAGTTTGCATCATCCTTCCAAAACTCACCGCAGAATTACCCAAGACTACCTAGTATCAACAGTATGGAAATCTTGCGTCTGCTCCAAAGCCTCGTCTACAGTACGGGCCGGCTCTGTCTTGTGGCAGCCATAGGCGGCATCCTGGCTCATAACCTCTACTTCCGTCTGGGGTATCACGACACCGAAGGTCTCGGCATCATCACCATCCATGCTGCCGTCTATGCCGGGTTGGCCACTTTCTGCGCGCTCGACACGGGCTTCAAATCCGGCATCCGAATTGCTTCCATCGCCTTCTCATCGTACCTGGTCGCCCTTTTTACCAGCATCATTATTTACCGCCTCTTCTTCCACAGGCTCCGCAACTTCCCGGGTCCCTTTGCCGCAAAGATCACGCGCTTTCACGGTTTGTATCTAGCGAGAAATGGTCAGCTGCATATTGAACAGAACAAACTATTTGCCAAGTATGGCGATATCGTTCGGATAGCGCCCAACGAGCTTCTCATCCTGCGCTCCGACGGCATCCAAAAGATCCACGGCGTCAAGAGCGGATGCCGCAAGCGTAACGCGGGCATCTACGACTTTATTCATTACCAAGGGGCGCAGAACCTTGATTCCATTCTCGATCGGGAGGAGCACCGACCGAGAAGGATGATCTGGGAGCGTGCCTTTACCGCCAAGGGTAGGCATCTTAGCATTCATCAGCAACCCTACCAGAGATTGAATTGCTGACCGTGACACTTGGCGATATCTTTATCCAGCCATCGCCACATATGAAGCCAAAACCCGCCAAGTCTGCCACTCCTGGATCACTAAGCTCAAATCCCTCAACTGCACGCCCATCAACTCCTCCCTCTTCGCCGAGCTCATCACTTTCGACAACATGGGCAAAATCGGCTTCTCGTACGATTTCAACAGCATCAAAGCCGGCGTTGAGCACCGCATGCTGCAACTCCTCAAATGCATGTTTGGACAGATGGGCGAGCTAGGCGAACTAGTCTGGCCCATAGCAATCATGGAAGGACTAGGCCTCCGCGGGGATGCCCCCGAGTTCGAGGAGATGACCAAGGTTATCGCCGATCGAAGGGAGCGGAGCGGAAACCAGGACCGAACCGATATTCTCAAACACTTCCTCGAGGATTTGCACTCGCCCAACCCAACCGCCTTCTTCAACCGCAAGATCTTTTACGCCGACGCGGCCGTGATCCTCGTCGGCGCAACAGACACGGTAGCAGTAGCTGTATCATTCGCCCTGTACCACCTAGCCAACAACCCCGACCACCAAACCCACCTCTTTTCTCTCGTCTCTCCCTTATTCAGCAAAACTATCCCCCAAGAATTCGCAAACGCCGACCTCGCCAAACTGGACTTTCTCGAAGCATTCATCAACGAAACCCTCCGACTCGATAATCCCGTCTCCAACAACGCGGCACGCCTCACACCCCCGGAGGGGATCATCATAGACAATGATACCTACATCCCCGGCGGAACAGCAGTTAGAGTACCGGGGTACGGAATGCAGCGAAGCAAGAAAGCGTTTATCGAGCCGGACAGATTCATCCCCGAGCGGTGGACCACGCGGCCAGATCTGATTCTAGATCGGGCGGCTTGGTTTCCCTTCCTGGCAGGTCCAAACAACTGCGTAGGGAAGCGCCTAGGCCAGCAAGTCCTCCGTCTCGTCGTAGCATACACCGTCTATTACTTTCGAGTCGAGTTTGCGCCCGGTGAGGACGGGACCGCTATTTACGCTCAGGCGAGGAATAACATGATTTTGAAGCCGGGGCCTTGCATGTTGGTGTTCAGGGAGAGGGACAGGAAGTGAGGTTTAGTACGGCACGTTGTAAGATGGATTGTGGATCCGGATGCATGTGTACTGGATCTTATTCCACGATTACCAAACCCAAAAGGCAACAAAATCATGTAAATACATGTGTGATTAGGTACCTACACGTATTTATGTACATGTACGTGTACATTGCACAAAAACAACGTGTTCCTCCTTACTTGAGGAGAGAGAAATATCGGTACGAGGTAACATATATCCAGGCTATCGAAGGAATAGCCAAGATGGCGAAACCTGTCGGGTCTCCTCTCTTGGTAATCCATCACTTGAAATATACCGTCTGTATCTATTTCGTGACAAAGCCAATATGGATGTGGTCCTTACCCCGCAAAATGCCATATCGAACAGAACGTTGGGGGCAGCATGACTCGACCATGGCCATCCAGAACGCCATCGCCAGCGGCGAGAGATGCGGAGCAGCTTGCAACGGAGCGACGACGAAGAATGCCATTGTTTACTTCCCTCCGGGAAGGTACATGTTCAGCATTGACCTCAATCAAAACGATGGCTATTGTAATCCACCGACCTGAGTCAGGCCAACTACAACCCCATGATGCAGATGCTGGCCATCGGGCTGAACCTGTACATGGTCAGCCAGAATTGCCATGCCAGCAAGTCCAGCCACCCACTCCCGAAGCGTAAAGGGAACGCTTGACAATTCTACCGTCATTGACTATTTGCATCTAATTACTCGAAAGATAAAGGAGGTTCACTTGGCAATTTACCTCGGCCCCTGAATCAATCAGTCGGCCGCGGAGTCCGCGAATACGAGGAACCTTTATGGTCATGGCCCGCAGACATCCGCAAGTTGGGTATGTTCTCCAAGACATCTAGGCCGCGTGGACATCTTCAACGTAAGCTGACTTTCTTGGTTTCCTTGGCTAATACCTAATTAAGAATATCTAACGAGTGTGGAGAATGCCGCAAGCATTCGGAATGGCATAATTTTTGGTAAAGTCGAGGTGACACAAAGAAAGCTTGGTCCCTACGTTGGGTAGTTCGTACATGTATGTACTTGTGTACAGGTACTATGTCGGAGTTGTCGGAGCTGTCGGGAACGTTTTGCTGCCTGTTCTTGTCGCGCCAATTACACAGTTGATTATATTCCGAATTCGAGCCGGTCGCTCGCTGGATGTGTGCCGGTGGGTGAGCAGGCTTGGACTCTCAGACCTCTGACCGCGCCAAGGTAGGGAGGTAAGTGGTGACTCGCACGACCTCTTTCGACCGTCGTCCAAGTCCAAGTCGTTTCGTTCCGAGTCCTCCAAGAGAAATAACTATAAATCACCGACCTGTCTTTCACTTTCTCATCACTCCTCCTCCTCATCCCATCGACTCACGCTCAGCCTCAAATACCAAGTCTCCAAACAATCCAAGAGGTCAGTCCCAATTCTGGCATCGCCTTGCGACTTCAGTCGTCGGTAACTAACAATCCCAGCCTGTTCCAAAACAAAAACCCACAACCAAAATGAAGCCAACCACTCTGATCACCATCCTCGCCCCGCTGGTCAACGGCATCCAGGTTAACTACTACTGGGACGGCGGCTGCGGCGATTTCGCGCTGGACATCCCCAACGTCCCCTCGGGATCGTGCTACAACTACGCGTGGAGCAACACAAACAGCGCCCTGGTCGCCAGCTGCGAGGGGTACCGCACCTGCTCCTGCACCTTTTACACCCAGGACAACTGCGGAGGCCCCGCCCAGTCTCGCTCGATCGGCGGTGGGTGTGCCAGCAATTGGGGGTGGGGTTTCAGGAGCTTCCGCTGCGTCGGAAGTGTAGGTTGGCCGGGGCTTCGTTCTGCCTCAGGCTCCGAGGTCGAGGGGGCCGTCAACAGCACCGAGGCAGATGCTCCCGCGGTAGAGGCTCCTGTCAACGGCACCGAGACCGAGTCTTTTTAGGTTTCCAAGACTTGTTAGGGACCGGAGACATTGGGCTAACGAAGCTGCTGCGTTTATTGTCCAATGGCAGACACCAAGGTACACCCTGACAGGAAGAAGGAGACTGTTGGTTCGATTCATTTGTCAAATAGATGCATCTGTTTTTTCTTTTGTAGGTAAGGATCCTGTCAGCTGGGACTTCAACGCCCACGAGGATTCCCTATATGAAAGGTTTCTTTAAACTTTTGAGTGCAACCCGACTTGGATGTGTGATTGAACTCGAGGAAGTTGAATCCTTTTTCAGATGCTTGAATATTTTCTCATTGGTTAGAGGTATGCTTGGGATTTATGTTTTTTTTTTTTTTTTTTTTTTTTAAAAAAAAAAAAAGATCATTGCTGTAAATTGCTCAGCGACGGTAGGGCCTTTGTCCATTCCACACTCCCGCCTCGCCTACTTTCTTCTTTCGCTCCTCCATATGGCTGTCTAGTAATATAGCCGCAGTTGAATAGTATAATCCCCATTTCCGCCGAGGACAAAGTACGTTTGACTCGTGCGTGGCCGGATTGTCTAATAACCACCTAGCCCTGCGAAGGACAAAACATCCACACGTGCCAGAGGTAGAGGTTCAACACGTCGAATTCGCACCCACACACGGGGCAAACCCACTCTCCATGCTGCAGCTGATCAAGCGGGGGCGGCTTGCTTCCCTTGAGACCGGGGCAGCTTGAAGCCTTTTCCGCCTTCGGCTTGGTAGTGGAGTCGTTTGCAGGCATGTCGAGGAATGTTATTCTGTGTTGTTGTGTGCAGTAGGAGGTGTCTGGTAAAAAACTTTATGTTGAGAAAGTGGAATGGTACCTTGCCTGGGTCGGTAATTACATATATATATATACCCTACCCTACTGGTAATATGTAGTACGTATGACACCATGTGGCAGGAAGGTCTGGCGATTGAGTCATGTTAAATAGCCTCAGCGGCCCGGTTCGTGTGCGTGTAACTCTCTTTGTCTGACCATATCGACTTATCTCCAAGCTTGTGCAACCGCAACCCGAGTGACACCTATCAAATCCCCTCACGGACATGTCATTACAAATGTTCAGTCGAGACTAGTCGTCCCATCCGAACGAGTGCGGAACTGGCTTGTTGGTGTGATGAAGCAGTGAAGGAGGGTCAGGGGCAATATATTAGTAGAAAAAGGAGCCGAGATGCTGAGGGCTGCACATTTCCATTGCCGCGACGGCCGGGTGCGCCTGGGTGTGACCCGCCTGACTGCCTGCGCCCACATCTAACCTCAGACCACCGTGCCTCAGCTTACCACATCTCCAAGTTCCGTTGCCCTTCCAGGATTACCGCCGCTTCAACCTCTCCCACGACACATGATTCATTCAAATCGGCCACCACCAATGAGACCCGCCATCCCGTTCCCCCACGAGGCCTGGACCGTGATTGAGAATCACGACATCGGCGGCCTGCACCGGCTGCTGTCTGAGAAGAGAAGTCACCCAGCAAGACCAAAACGACCATGACAGCGACACGGGAAGATATGAAGACGCCGTGGAGAATTTCTAGAGTGTGTGGCCGATAACCGTTTGTAACTGCCAGTAATGGTGCCATGGAAAGTACATACATGTATATGTATGTACATGTACCTACCCACCTACAACTGAGACCTCATTGCAGTCAGATCAAATGTGATTTTCAGGATCTAGCTTGTCAGTTTATTCTTTTCAGTCGTCGGCCCAAAAAAAAAAAAAAAAAATGAAAAATGAACGTGGTTTCAACCTACTTCAACACCACCCTCGGCCATTACCCTACTGCTCGCTTCGTTGCAGCTGGCGAAGAGCCAAATCTTGTCGATATTTCCATCCAAGTGTTCAAGAGCTTGCATGGTTGACTACGTTATTCACCGTCAGTCTTGGAGCGCGCTGCGCGCTGCGGGCAAAGAATCTTTGGATGAGGGTAGGTAGGTAGGTAGGTAGGTAGGTAGGTAACCTACACGTGGAATTCGGGAGCCAACAATCCCCCATCGAGCTGTTTTGGTCTTTGGCGGTGCCAGTGGTGATGGCCGGCGACCGGGATCGAGATTTCCGTTGCACCACTTTACACACCTGCTGTCAGCCCACTGCACGATTGGTTTCAGTCCATCATGTTGTTTGTTCGGTCCTTTAACCAACCTCTTCAAGCTCCTCCTCTTCCAGCCGGCTCTCGGGCTCTGGAATCAGGTACAGACCATGCTCCACGGAATTCATAGCCTGCATGCTGACTTTTGACATATAAACCAAACACACGAACGGCTGCTGCTGCTGCTGCTGCGTGTCCTGCCTGGATAAACTCATGTCCCAGCTCCCTGTCTCTGCAAAGAAGCTCCACGCTATCGCAAATTCGAGAGAATTAGACCAGTACACGGCCGGCCCCGCCGAGAAATAACTGCGGGCTCGCGAGAAACGGATGGATGGCCCCCAGCGGGAGAATGAGCGCGTGACGTCGTGACTGATGGAGTTGCCACATCCGTGGAAGAGGTAGATGGGCTCCGGAGAGCTGGTGGAGGAAATACAGGTATACGAGGCCAAAACGGACGCATAATCTTTGCGAGAGCGCAAAGTAATCGAACGGACCGGGACGGCGAGTTCTGATATCCCATCTCGGTGATACGATTCCTCCACCGTTTGCAACGAGACGAGCCGCCGAGGCGGAGGCGGCCCAGGTAACCACCAGCGTCGAGCATTGGCGCGCGGGTTTGGCAGCATAGCTTCATCCATTACAGGCAGGCGGTTTTTACACGGAATCGGCTGTTCAGTATTGGTGTCAAAAGGGCAGAAGCATGGCGTGCTATGTCATGTCTAATAAACGAACAAAGCGTCCGGGGACGTGTCGCAGTCTCGGAGTCGACCACATCCTTGCGGCCAGCTCAATATTTTTCAAGTTTGCCCCTGACCAGGTACATACATGCGTTTTATTAGACCAACGGCGCGTGGTCTCTGACAAACAACTCGGCAGGTGGGGGTAACCACTTATAAAGCCGGGCTTCTTTGCCCGCCCAGTAACAGGTGCTTTGATATTCAACCAACATCCTTTTTCCATAATCCTACCCACCAGCACACCCGCCAGCTCTCAATGGCATCGGATCGACAGCGCGAGGCCGGACTAAAAGGGTACCGCCAACAGCATCCTCCGTCGGAAATAACCAGCATCCAGCAGTTCCAGCAAGAAATTGAGAGAGAAGGATTCCCACCCCCGCCGCAGGGCCCTCCCCAGTGTGTCCCCAGAATTATTCTTCTTGAAGACTGTCACCGCCAAGAGGTTCGCCAGGCCTGCGAGCGCTTCACGACTCAGTTTGCACATGATGATGATGATGATGAAGCAACAGGCACTGCTTCTGGCAAATTTCGAAACAGGCTGCGAAAATCCTCGTTCGAGTTACCCCTTTTGGCAAGCTTGCTCGAAAAAATCCCCCAAGATCTCCACGGCGGTCCGGGCATCACGATTCTCCGCGGCTTCGACTGCAGCTCAGCTGGCCGCCCAATACCCGAGATCTTGACTGAATTCGCGGGGGTTGCCAGCCACGTTGCGCCGGAACGAGTTCGACAGTCACATTTGAACATGGTTGGTGCGTATTAGAAATGATCCAACAGAAATCTGTTCTAACCCGGTTCCCAACCAACAAGTGCACATCACACCGCCGCCTGATCGTGTTGATGACGCTGCGACATCTACATCTCAACATGAAGCACGCCCGCCGCCGTACCGAACAAGTAAAATGGTTAGTAATAAGGCTGCAATTCCTTTCCCATCAAAATACACCACCAAAGAAAAAAAAACAAAAAAAAGAGAGAAAGAAAACTGGGAAATGCTCACATGTCATCTTTCTTCTATCCTCAAAGGCGTTCCACACCGACCGTGCCGGCGACGTGGTCGCAATGTTTGTCATCCGGCCAGCACCCCATGGTGGCGGGGATGGCCTCTTCGCCTCTGTAGATTCCGTCTACGGTCATCTCTACCGGCACCACCCCGACCTCCTTCTCGAGCTCATCAGACCTGACCATGATTGGCCGTTTTACGAGCCGAACCGCGCAGTCATGTTCCTCGGCCCCAAATCGGACGCGCCGGAGATGCTCTTCTCTCGCGGGCTGCTCGGACAACACACCATCACACCCAAGCAGCGCGCCGCGCTGGACGCGGTGGAATCTGCCGCCGGGGCGGTTAGCTTCAAGGTGCAGTACCAGGCCGGAGACATGGTCTTTTTCAATAACCGGCGCATCCTTCATGCGAGGGAGGCCTTCAGCATCAGCGATCCGTCGTGTCTTGTGACCTCCTCTACGTCACTGGGCGTGGGGGAGGAAGGAGGAATAATATCGAATGCTAGTATGGCGGGTGATGGTGATAAACCACCGGCGA
Source organism: Cladorrhinum sp. PSN332 (assembly GCA_033297175.1). Lineage (NCBI taxonomy): Eukaryota > Fungi > Ascomycota > Sordariomycetes > Sordariales > Podosporaceae > Cladorrhinum > Cladorrhinum sp. PSN332. Next base: position 97,000 of record MU858838.1, on the reverse strand, counting down.
GGAGGCACATGTTGAGACTCTGGTTGGCGGATCCGGCGTTGGCTGGCACGCCGCCGTGGGGTGATCACAACCGGGGCAGGCTGCATGTGAGCGATGGCGAGTGGCCTGAAGGACCGACATATGACTGAAAATATATCCCATTTGGGGTGGCTTCTTACAATCCTAATTTTGTGTTGGTGAATCACGCATGTCCTTGGCGTCCAGCCGGGCAGTGAAGGAATTTCTGAGCCACTTGACTCTTTATTAATTAATGCAGGTTGGACACAAAACGTTGGTCTCCGTCAGAAAGGCCACAAGGAACTTGCTGACATGGCTGCCAAAACGCCAGATGCAATAATCGAGGATGCCACCTCTAAAGGGGGGATGGGAGACCGGAATATTGCGTTTATCACGGGTATTACTGGACAGGATGGGTCCTACCTTGCCGAATTCCTTCTGGAAAAGGGGTATGAGGTCCACGGGCTGGCAAGGCGCAACGCTTCTCAAGAGGGCATCAACCAGAAGAACATCCAGTACAATCCGCATCTCATTTTATACCCCAGTGGTGATATCTCATTTCTGACGTGCTGAAACTAGGACAATTAAAGGACGTGTGACATGGCACAAAGGAGATATCACCGACTCCCACGGCCTCGCCGGCATTCTGGGAGAGATCCGCCCTCGTGAGATATATCACCTCGCCGCGCAGTCCCATGTCAGCCAGTCGTTCAAGACTCCAGATTACACCATGCAGGTCAACACCACCGGCACGCTCAATCTGTTGCAGGCCATTGTTGTGTGTGGCTTGGAGCGGCATACCAAGCTGTATAATGTCTGTCTCCATTTTATTTTCTTCCACTTATTGTGTTTACTCAAAGAAAGCATCCCGACTAATCCGGCTCAAAAAAAAACCCAATCGCAGGCCGCAACCTCTGAGCTCTTCGGCGGCACCTCCCCGTCGGGGACAAAACTTGACGAACAGTCCCCATTTTCTCCCAGATCGCCCTACGCAATCTCCAAGCTCGCCGCATACTGGCTTGTTCGCAACTACCGAGAATCCCACGCCCTCTAGGCCGTCAATGGCATCCTGTTCAACCACGAGTCGCCGAGAAGAGGTGAGCACCCCGGTTCCTTGCAGTCTGTAACAGCTCCTGAAACACCTTGCATCAGGAAGCGGATTCGTGACCATGCGCATCGCCCGCGGAGTGGGTTTCTACTCCCTCGGCATCGCCACAGACAAACCCATCACTCTGGCGGGCGTCGACATGGCGCGGGACTGGGGCCACGCCCGAGACTACGTAAGTGGGATGTGGGCAATGCTTCAGCAGGAGACTCCAACAGACATGGTGCTTGCCACAGGCCGGCAGCGCACAGTCAAGGAGTTCGTTGAAGCGGCCTTTCGACATATCGGGATCGAGGTGAGGTAAGTTCAAGAAAGCTCCAAGAAACACGCATGTAAGCTCACGCAAGATCTTACAGCTGGCTATGCGGGAAAGGGCCATCTGGACGCATCGCCGGTGCCTGTAATGCTCGCACCGGAAAGCTGCTCGTCAAGATCGATGATACCTTACAGCGGGCGGTGGAAGTACCGTGTCTCCTCGGGGACAGCTCACTTGCGCGCAGGATCATCGGCTGGAGACCCATCACGCCGTTCGAGGTATGTAGCCGCCCTCGCTTGTAATTCCTACCGTTCGAGTCAGGGGCTCGGGAAGACTAACAGTATTGTGAAAATCGAAAATTTAAAGACTTTGGTGGGCGAAATGGTGGACTCGGAAATTGAGAGGCTCAAGGTTCACTCCGTGTCTGCAAGGTAAAACTGCTTGCAATGGAGTCGTCCCGGAACACACAGTACCAAGAATCTAAAGCATAAAAAGGGCTTCAAGCCGAACCAGGGAGACTTTGGTAGATAAATCTTTACCCGGCTTGGCCTCCATGACTCGTTCAACTTTGCACACACAACTGAGTGATGGTGCTCAGTCCAGACCCGGACGTGAAGAGCGAGCTTACAAATTCTCTTTGAATCACGACATAATTTAGACTTGAATTCAGTTGCAGCGTCAAGTCTCTGGCAAGTCACCCTGCCTCGGCTTTGCATATTTATACCTCGTTTGACGCATATTTAACCAATCGCCATGTATCCAAAGTACCTGGTTCCTGTTCCGAATCGGGCAATACGCTCGCGACCTGAACACTCCCCGCCCACGTTCATCTGGTGCATGGTCATGCGCCCTGCTCTTCATGCTCATGCGGTTGGCGGGAGGGGAGGGTGGGGGAAGGATCCGGTGATCCCGTGGGAGGTACGCTTCTCTTCCAGTCTATTTACCTACTGAAAGCAACACCTCGGTTTCTTACCAACCAATAACCCCATTGTGCAAGAAACACCAAGAATCTCTGTTATTTTCCCCTCATCTACAATGGACAAGTCTCCTATGCCATTCCTCGACAGCGTCGACGACGACAAGCACACCTCTGGTGCTGAGGGTGGTGTCTGTCTTGCGCGCCCGTGGAAGTCCTATTGGCCCCCCGAGGTCGGCAGCGAGGTGTACGAACTCCTCAGGCAGCACGTGCCCGAGGTTTTAACCTTTCGTTTCGATCCAAACGAACCCTTTGATAGGCCTTGGCAGTGGTGGACAAAAATCACACCCATCAAAGGTGTCGAAGCTTGCAGGGCCACCACCGTCTTGAGTCCTGGCAACAACAACGACGAAGCGGACGGCATTCACCACCACCACCACCAAATCGAAGAGAACCCGGGTACCGAACAAGTCGATAAGATCATCAACAAGCATTCGCTTCCCTTCGTGACGCCTCCACAATTCAACTACCTGTCCGACGATCCCCTCTACGCGACCGCAAAACCATTCCACACCCGACTTCCCTTCCTCGGACAGATCCGTCGCACCAACATCGTCGCGCAGGCTTATTCCGACGTACGCATTCACGACCTCAGCGGCTGCGAGGACGAATTCGACCTCGACACATCCGCATTCGCATACCTGCGGATCCAGGTTCCCGCCGCCATCTCCAGCGTCCGCGAGTGGAACAACGACGTGGCAAGACGGCAGTATCTGCCGCTGATGGAATCGTGGGCAAAGGAGTACTTCAAGGCCAGCAGGGTGCACATCTATACCTACACGGTGAGTGGAAAAAATCACAGCAAGAGCACGCCCCATGAGACGCGTCTTGACCATTCCCCCGGATTTCCGAGTCACCAGTTCCGATGCGACGACAAAACAAAATCACCTGCCTCCGAGGCTTGGGCCAGCCCCTTCACGAGGGCTCACTGTGGTGAGTCTGCCTACCTACCTAGATTCCCGAAAAACAGAAACAGAAATTCTCTGACAGAAAAAAAACCTCAATTCCTCACCTGGTAAAGACGTGACCTCGAACTCGGGCAAGAGGAGATTAGACCTGCACCTCCCAGACGAGGCGGACGAGATCAAGAAGAAAGGGCGCTGGAGGATGATCGGGTAAAGTCGCCTACCTCCCTACCTGCAGTGGTGAATCCCACAGCAGCAGACAAGAATACTAACCTCAGCTGAACAAACACCCAAAAAACAGCATCTGGCGTCCCCTCACAGGTCCGCACCAAGACAGACCCCTGGCGGTCCTCGACGGTCGCACGCTCTCCCAGAGAGACCTGGTCGGCGCCGACGTCGTCTTCCCCCACTACTGCGACGAAGGCTACGAGCTGCGCCGCAATCCCGCGCATCGATGGTTCTACAAGCGGCGCATGGCCGTCGACGACGCGATCGTGTTTAAGCTCTACGACAGCCACCCCGACGCAGCAGCAAAGTGTGAGTTACCTATTCAAGCTTCTCTCTCTCTCTCTCTTATGTACTGTACCTGCACGTACACTCAACTCTAACGACCGCCCTTGCACAGTCTGCGCCCATTCAGCCTTTGTTGATCCGTCAGTGCCAGACGACACGCCCCAGAGAGCGAGCATCGAGGTCCGAATGATTGTGGTTGATTGAACAAATATTTACCATGACGTACGTCGCCGACTTGGGGATACATGGCACTGTACCAAGGAATAAGATTACACTGCGGGCGGTAATAAGCGTCGATAATTAAATACAAAACTTGAATTTTCTTTTTTGGGCCGCAAAGTAAACTAATTTTAACACTAAAGACAAAGAACATCCCATGTTGCTGTTATTTTCCTCCCCGATCAAGCCCCAGTTCCCAAGAAACTCCGAAAGACGAAAAAAAAGAAAAGAAAACATCAAAAGTGTGACAAAATATATAACGCAGATCGCCCCTTGGGTATATCCATAAAAATACATTTCCTAACTATCCCAACTCCATCGCATACTGAGTATGGGTGACCAGTCCTGACAAACGAAATTATTGGAAAGAAAAAGCCAAAAAAAAAAAAAAAAAAAAAAAAAAAAAAAGAGTTGCGACGCGCCGCAAATCAAGGGGAGGCGTTTCGCAGATAAAGTTCCCTCAAATTGTTAAAGTGTTCCACAAATGTCCTGCGCGCTGTGAGTTTCCAAAATTGTCAGTAAAATCTTTTACCGGCGCAGGAGCGAGGAATAAACTCACCTTCAACACCAGCCCCAAACTCAATAGTGACCAGCCTCAACCTCTTGACTTTATCCAATCCCTCCGCGTCAGGCTGATATCGCCCTGCGCTGGCCAAGTTCCAGAATGAGCTGCCTCCTCGAGCTCCGATCCCAACGACAGAGCTGTTCGGAGCTACAGAGGGAACCTTGGTTTCCTTTGCGGATATGCTGGTCCCATCCCGAGCCTGTATGACCACCTTGTTGCATGGAGGCCGTTGGGATCTCTGGCCAGAGCCAGGAGCTCTGCCGGTCTGGTAGTGCGCCGAGTTTCTTACGGGGTCTTCCTGCCGGCAGTCGCAGAGATCGGTGTTGATGACGAGGTGGTTGTCAACTATTCGTGGAGGAACAGTGTCAGTCAAGGGGGGTAAAAATAGGGCCTAATTAAGCATAGGGCCTAGCAGTCAGCACTTACTGTCGATCGCCAGTAATGAGTGAGGGTCGAATTGCGTCCGACCCTTCAAGAACAGAACCAGTCGTGCAGGCTCGGGAGCGTCGATGATGCAGCCCAGCGTGCCACGATTGTCGACTTGAACGAGGTTGGACGACATGGTTGATGGGCTGTGTGAGTCGGCAGATGAGTGTGACATGAAAGACATGGCCATTGACGCGCGCCGGCTCAGCCGAACTGACAGAGGGGGAGGAATTGGAGGTGATTGCTGAAGTGGGGGGCTTCTTTGAGCGGGTTGGTCCCAGCGGCTGCCCGAGTTTCTGCTCCCGCCAAAGCCCCCGTTAATGCGGACTGGAGACGTCGGGGAGACAGGAGATGTTGCGCCGGGGCGTGTATCCCAGTTTCTGCCTGATGCTCTGTTTCCAGGAATCTCGTTCGGTCTGGGATGCCGGGAAGACATGCCAGATGTTGCCGCAGGCCGTGAATTCGAACTGGGACTGAGCCCATTGCTTCCCGTGTTGTCATTGATCTGGGCTTGCCAGTACGAGTTGGTGGTGCCTGATCCTGTCCGCGTTCCTCCCGAGAGCCTGTTCGTTGTGGACCCTTGTGATCGAGGAAAAGAAGACCCAAATGGAGCCTGCTGGCCATCGAAGCTCGGGGTGGAACTGCTTGGGCTTGTTGTTGTGGTTGGGCTGGTGTCGGCCCCTTGGGATAGCGTCAGCGTCGAAAAGGAATCCCATAGTGGAAGAACTGGTGCTGCTGAGGATCTGCTTGGTAAGTTTCTCAGAGTGCTTGTAGATTCGCCGAGAAGCTCCCTTGGGATGGCACGCCCACTGGATGGGGCAGTTGAAGACCACAGCTGGACACGGCTTGTTTCTGATCTTTGCTCACCACCGACTACCAACCCAGCTCTTTGGGTCACTACCCTCGCTCCGGAGCTGGGTTTCGCGATGTTAGCCACCATCCATATATACTGCCAGGGTATCGAGCCAAGACTCACAAATCATCCACAACTTTATATCCCGTCATAAATTGTTGAAACATGAACAGTCCTGATTTGGTCAGCTTCCGAGATGTTATCCAAGATTCCAGGTTTCATCGTACCTCCTCGGTTTTGGAAGGCCAACTTGAACCCTGGCTGTTGGCCATACCTCACGGGATTCAGGGTAACCGTAAAACGGTCACTTCCTGCCACGAAAGCATCATCATTTGGGGCCAGCTGTAGCGCACCCAGGTCGACTTGATATCTGTGTTCTTGTCAGGCGGGATCTCACACGGAATGGCAGCCCGTAGAAACTTACACACGATCCGCCCTGTGGGCCCCGCTTGTGATGACTGTTAGCTGTCGGGAATTTTCGCTGTCATGCTGGAAGACTTCGAGCGATTGTTGGGCGGCATTGAAGTCCTGGAGGCGGCATTTCAACACCCTTGCCCCTCGTCTTGGGTCATCATCCTCTTGCTGCCGTGGCTTCCAATGTCTGTGCTCTTCCCAAATGTTACTTTCGGGCTCTATGATATCCAAAATCTCTGCTTCAGACGGAAGGGGGCCGGCTTCACGAATGAAAGCATCGTACGCTGCGAGTATTCTCTGCGTTTGTCGTTAGTACTTGGAGGTTTTGTGAGTGCGGTATGGGCCACAAACCTCTCCCAGCTTCTGCAGAAACCTTTGAATTGTCATTCCCAATCGTGGGAAATAAGTTTCAAAGTCATCCATCGTTGCTCTCGGCACTGCTGCTTTGGTGGCCTGGAGGAGCGAGTAAGCTCTAAACAGGTTGTAAAGCCGTGCTGCACGGCAGACTGGAGATGCCTGTGGCGACTGCCTTCGTTTATGCCATTGCGTGGCGCGGTCGAGGTAAAAGACGGTCTCGTCTATCCCTTGATCTACTGAAATGCCTCCAAGGTCTCCGTATCTGGAAGTCGTGGTGGCAAGCAAATAGCTTCGTATTGAATCTGGCATATCCAAGGTGCGTTCAGGTTGTCCTCCCGGTCGGATGACGTTTTCCAGCTCGGTCATCCGCTGACCCAAGTAGTCGGCAAGCCCGTACAATAATTGTGTGGTCCCATCTTGTCTCTCGAGCTCTAGGCATCTTAGGGCCAAAGAGAGCTTGATGTTGCAAACAGCGATGCGGTCTCGCAGGATCTGAACGTCGTCCTTGACAAGCAAGAACCACTGAAAGTTGGGAATGGGGCCTTGTCGAGTTCCATACGACGCCTTTTGTTCCACCAGCACGGCACACTCGTCGAGAACTCCCTTGAAACTACCCAGAACGTGACTAACTCCCCTGGATGCAGCTGTTGATGGTCGTGCGCTGTGTGGAAATGCTGATTGCGCGTGATGAATAACGCTAGCGAGATTATTAAGAATGGCAATGAGGGCTTGAATATCCTCGCGAAACTCGTTGTACTGTTGGTCTGGAACTGGGGTTAGTGGAAGAGAAACAAGTCGAAGTGGAGGGTTTCGTACTGGCATTGTATTCATCACTCCAACCGATTTCAATTACTCTGTATGCCAGCGCCAGGGCTCCATGGATGTCGGCAATGTCAAAAGGAAGGAGCATGTTGGAGATGACGACCTTCCTCTCTCGACACCGAAGAGAATTGACCAAGACAATCGGATGATAGATGATATGAGGTTTCAAAGGTCCAGTAATAATGTGAGTTGTTGATGGAAAACGACGAGAATTCTGCCTGGAGCCTGATGCCCAAGAGTTTAGTTGTGCAAGGATTCCGCGCCACAAACACGGAGTTCCTTCCAGAACACCGAAATGAAATTCCAAATCCCCTTCTTGATGGAAGCTGCGCCCTTGGCATGGCGGCAGGCACAATGCACAGACAGAGGCAGCTTTGCGGACGACGTGTTCGCTGCAGATGCCATTGGTTACAACACCCGGGTGGCTGAAAGGATTGCATATCATTGGCTGCCACCATTGCCCAGCTGAAGAGGGAAAACCAGGAAATGTGAATCACCCTGCATGAACCTAGCACGGAGGCAACCCACCACATCAAATTATGGTCGAGTTTGCCCGAGTTTGCCTTGTCAAGCCGAGACGAGGCTTCGGTCGGGATGCAGGGGGCTGAAGGGGGGACCGATATTTGACTGTTAAGAACGGTGCGACGGTTCGACCGACCAACAAATCCCAGATCCCAACTTCGCATTCATGTCACGCCCGAAACCGCCATGAGCCAATATCCTCCTCAAGATCACGATTCCCACCACAGCAACGGCCAGGACGGGTATGACGAAGATGCCTGGGCTCCGGGTCTCACGCTTGAAGATCAAATCGCCCTCACTCAGGCGCAGGCAGACGGAGATGCCCTTGTTGAAGAGATCCCACGGCCCGAGGACGCTCTGGGCTGGTTTTCTGTCGTTTGCCTCATCTACAACCGGATGATCGGCTCCGGGATCTTCAACTCGGCGTCTGTGGTCTTCTACAACACGCAGAGCATCGGTCTCGGTATCCTGCTGTGGGTTTGCGGCGCCGCCCTCACGCTGTCTGGCATTCTCGTTTACATCGAGCTGGGACTGTCAATTCCGAGATGGACGCAACCGAACGGCGCCTCAATCGCGACGCCTCGCAGCGGAGGCGAGCTGCCATACCTCAACTACCTGCTCAAAAAGCCGAGGTTCCTCGCAACATGTCTCTTCGGCGTCTCTTTCCTCGTTTTTGGAAACACGGCCACAAACTCTGTCGCCTTTGCGATCGCCGTCCTCAAGGCATCCGACGCCGAATTGACCGCCGGCAAGGTCGTCGCCATCGCGCTTACCGTCAACACCTTTTGTTGTTTGCTCCACAGCATGTCGAGGAAATGGGGAATTCGGCTCAACAACGTCTTGGGTAGCCTGAAATTCCTCATGCTGATTTTGATCATTTTCTTTGGTTTCAGTCAGCTCGGCAACGCCAAGCACGTATCCAAGGACAATTTCACCGCCACTTTTGCCAAAACCGACAAAACTCCGTCTGGCGTCTTTCGGTACAGCGAGGCCTTGGTCTATGCCATTTTTCCATTTGGCGGCTTTCATCAAGCCAACTACGTGCTTGCCGAAATCAAGAACCCTCACCGAAACTTTGCCAGAGCCTCCGGGTTTGGAGTATTGCTTCTGTGCTGCCTGTATATGGTCATCGTTCTCCTATATGTGAGCAGCGTTTCTCTTGGTTGGTATTGGCTGAGACTGACGAAATGATAACCACAGGCTGCCATAATCCCCAAAGTCGAACTGTTCAAGCCGGATTTGGATATAGCAGAAGAATTCTTCAAGCGCACCATTGGACGCGCTTCTTCGGACATGGCCAGAGTCACGTCGGCCGGTCAAGCTTTGCGAGCTCTCTCGGCCGTCGGAAACGTCATGGTCTTTACTTTCACCGCCGCAAGGGGTACGTACTAATTATCCAAGTCCTAATTGCGGTGTTGGAACAGACGGCTAACGTGCCTACAGTCAAACAAGAAGTGGCAAAAGAAGGAATTTTGCCCTTTTCGAAATACATCGCCGCCTCGTATCGGTTCACCTTTCGAGACGGGTTTCGGCGTCTCCCTCCCCACCAGTCTGGGGGTTTCCTCCACACGGAAAAGTCGCCGGCTGCCGCTCTTGCTCTCCACTGGCTGGTCAGCACCATTCTCATCCTGGCCGCCGTGCTCGGCACCGGTCACAACGAGCCCGCAGGCACCTTCAGCTACCTTCCGGGCTACTCGTTCCTCCTCATGGGCTATGCCTACGGCCTCGACGTCATCTGCTTCAGCTGCATCGGCGTCGGCATGCTTTACCTGCGGTTCGCGCCGGGCAGCAACTGGCGGCACATCTCACCGATCCCTCACGTCGTCGGTTGCATCGCTGCGGTTGTCTTTGCTGCCACAAACATTACGCCCTTGGTGATGATGTGGATCTACGATCCTCTTCAAAGGTACATGGTGCACTCGGACAACAAGGTTCCTTGGTTTGCCAGCCAAACGCTCGCCATCGCGGTCGTGCTCGCAGCTTTCCTATACTGGGTCGGGTTCAGGACGTATCTGTACCAAAAGCGCTCGAGAAGCGGTCTGGTGTGGAACGTCGTCAGAACGCCAATCTTTTGGAGAGACCCCCAGAACCAGGGCCAGGAAGGGCAGGAGAGGCTTGTGCAGATTTACGAGATTATCCGGTTGACCTGGACGGCTTGGACCGCCCCGGAGCCCAACGGACAACAGCAAGGCGGGGGAGCAGGCTCGGGAGAGATGGAAGAAGTCGCCAACCTGCCTGGGCACGGCCAAAGCCCGGCCGGGCAGTACCAGCAAGGGCAATACGGGGGGCACCACGGGCACGGATACGGCCAGGCGTATTAATTCTCCGGAGGTATCTTTTGATTTCACAGCAAAAAAAAAAAAGAAAAGAAAAGAAAACATAGATAGACAGCCACAAATACATACACACACACACACACACACACACATATATATATATATATATATATATATATATATACTGCACGTTACCTAATTACACCGTCGCTCCGGTCAACTGCACCTGATAATCCACCCCGTTGTTCGTCTCGGTCGTCAGCTTGAACGGATCAAACATGACGAGCGAGTTGGGCGTATTGACCACAACCAGCGCGGCCTCCTCCCCGCTCGCCACCAGCGCCTGGCCCTTTCCGCTCGGCAGATCCACGTACCTGACCGCTCCATTCGCCGCTTTGATTGCCAAAATAGCCGTTATCGGAGCAGAGTTCCCCGTCAGGCTCACAACCACGTTCCCACCCGATGTCTTCAGAGGGATAATGTTGGCCCCCATGTACCGCGGCCTCCTCGCGCTCTTGACTCTGTACCTCCCATTCCCCTGCGAGTCCAAATTGGCGTAGTTCAGCGTCCTCCTCTGCTGGTTGAACAAAGCCTGCGCTTTGGGGTGTCCGATATCCACAAACGCCATGCGCGCCCAGTACTTGGCCACCACCGTTTGGATCCTCGCTCCCCCGGGCTGAATCAACCGCTCCAAAACGTGGAGGGGGGTTTCGTCGCTGTAGCGCTTATACTTTGTCCACACCTCCGGGAAGATTGTTGTCCCCAAACCGGCGATGTTGTCCGGGTTGTTGAAGAGGTAGGTGAGAAAGGGCCAGGCCTGGTAGTGGTTTGCCGTGTTTGCCGTCCCGTCGACGATGACCTGGAACGAATCTCCGATTACTTTTTTCAGGTCGATTATTGTGGGGCCCTCGGGTTGGTTGTATTTCGTTCGGGCTTTGGCGCAGTGGGTGGAGGTAAGGTAGAGGTCGGCGACGAAGTTGGCTACACTTTCCCACCAGGCGCCGGTGCGGTACTGGTCGATCCACCATCGCGCCGAGTAGGTCAGGGCGTGGCCGAACTCGTGGACCACGACGCTGGGCTCGTTCATGTACGTCTTGACCACGTTCAGCCAGGGAAGGCCGAGGTTGAGATCGGTGGGCGTGTTGGCCGCCGCTCCCGGGAGGGAGTCGACCTGGTAGATGTTTGTCTTGTGCCAGGGCCCGTTGTCGTGGTCCTGTCGGAAGCTCAGGCCCGGGCTTCTCCATTTTAGGTCGTCAACGAAGCAGGAGTAGGCGGCTTCCAGGTAGGCGATCGTCTGGTCTGCCACCGCGTCGTTTGTCGGGTTGTAGATGCGGAAGTGGGGGGAGTCCTTCCAGCGCGTGCCGCCCGGTCCAACGCGGGGGTTGGGTGTGAAGTCTGCTGGGGGTTGTTGTTGTGAGGTCGCTGGAGTTACCTGTATGGCTATGGCGCCCAGAGCGAGGAGGAGTCGTGGCCAACTTGCCATTGTGCTTGGAGGACGGCGATACTCGAGATGTCTTGACACACCGCTCCGGTCAGGTAAATTCGGGGCAGTCTTTTTTTTTATTCTCAAAAGCTATGACAAGGCAATTCTTCCCGACTTTTCATCCGGCGCTTGATCATTGGTGGCTTTCACCGGAGGAAATAACAGCCTGGTGATATTGCTTGGGTACTACCTCGTGACTTTCCTAGTTTGGGGTGCGGGGCCCTATCCCGAGTAACCCCCAAGCCGGGAATTGCAACTCGAGATATTCCAAAGGGCCGCAGCCTAGATTTGTGACGTGTGGCGGCCGATATCCTTCCGCCGAACGGTGAGCCAGCAAGCTATCAGCCATGACACCCACGATGGCATCCAAAACCGCGTGCGCGGTGCTGTGGCCCTGTACTGGCACGGGCAGTTGCGGCCGTTCGAACTTGGGCTGTGATTCGTCGATAAAATAGTTATTTGTTCAACAAGATAAGCCCATGTTCAAGATTCTTGCCTGTGAAACTGCTCGAGATGAAAAATATGGTTATTTATCTACCTGTAGCCTTGATAAGAAGCCACAATGCGTCAGTTCGTGCCGATGCCAGGGAGTTTGAATCAAGAATAATGCTTTCTACCTTGGGTTATATCTTGGTCTGTAAGGCTGATTCCTTCTTTTCGTGGGCAAAGCAAACAAAACTGATGGGTGTAAATCACAAGTATGGTGGACGACTGTCAAGTGACTTCCTATCCAGCCAGGTAAGTCCTTTCCTCGGACAAAAAATGTCCGTGCTGAGACCCAGTCCCAGTCCCAGTCCCAGTCTATATCATCCAGATAATTTCTCCTCTCTGAAATCTCCCCTCTTCTCTTCTTTGTCAACCAGCCAGTCTTGTCTCGCTGCGTTTTCTGCCGTTCGTTTGATGCTCGCCGTCTGTCTGTCGCCTGTCGCCTGTCTGTCTGTCTGTCTGACTGTCTGACTGTCTGTCTGTCTGTCGTCTGTCGCCTGTCGCCTGTCGCCGCGCCAGTTTTTTTGTCTTTGCCAGCGCCGCCCTCGCCGCCCGGCTTTTTTCTTGTCGCCGGCCCGTCCTTGCCCTGCCCCTACCCGGTACCATGGTCGCTTTGGAGAAGAGGATTGCTGCTCTGGCGGTGGTGTTGAACTACCATCTGGCTCTTGCGGTGGGGATCTGGTGCCGGCTTCCCCCTGAACCTTCTGTACCTTCAGTACCCTCGAAATTGGTGCAAGTGCCTTCGAAATCGGCGGAGGTCCGGCGACAAGGCGCTTGAGTTGCCGCTTACGGAGCATAGGTATTGTCCAAAGCAAAGCCCAAGACGTCTGATGTGGGCGACGCAGCGATTGAACGAGACACCTCGTTAAAAACAAGCACGGGACCGCAAACCTGTTAAAAAACCGACCCCGGCGATTTGATGGTACTTTTGCGCTTTAGCGTCGGGGACGAGTACCCGTCTCTCTTCAATCACCCACGGGGAAACCAAATCCATCAACAAAATGACAATGACTGACAACCTCTTTACGCATTGGTCGTCCATCTTGTCTGCCTAGACACTACCGACCACACACCTCGGACAACGCATCCCCCTCAGGCAACCCACATCAGACATACCTCCTTGGACAGACAGATACCTCCGGCGGGAACTTTGGGCTTTGTGGACCTTGGAAGATGGGTTTGGGACGGGAGGGCTGGGAAGGTAAGCCCTCCAGCTGGCATGGTTGCGAACTGACACATTGTGGCTTCTTATCAGTACTAACCATATTTCCCTTCTCCACCAGTTTCACAGGCAAAAACATGGGCTTATCTTGTTCAACAAAGAGTTGTTTCGTCGACCAACAGTTTCCTTCCACGACCCAACCACCACAACTACCTGTGCCTGCAATAATGCATTCAAACCACAAGGCCACAGCACCGCGAGATGAACTTGGGCTCAGAGTAGAGTACTTCCAGAAGCTCGCTCAGATCGAATCCAATTTCAAGGCCGAGTTGGACGTCTGCCGCCGATCCCTTCAAGTTCCAAATGATCATGACCTTGGCTCAGTCTCGGGGTACAGACGCATCAGAGACAACAGCCCAGCAGAATACGATGATTAAGACCGGATTCAGCAACCCCAAGACCTCGAATCTCAAATTCTGGCCTCCCGAGCCGAGACGGTTGGGTCTTATGCGCGCACGAGGTTTTGGATAGCGTCGTAGCTGTCGTGGGTGATAGCTTTCTAGCTCACCAAGACCGACTGTTCTGTGTTCGGGGGAAAGATATCGGCCGCCACACGTCACAAATCTCGGCTGCAGCGGCAAAGGAAGCAGGAGGAGGAGAGAATATGGTGGAGGTACGCGTGTCAGAGGAGCGATTTGTGGAATGAGTATTTTACTCTGGATGTGGATCAGGGGTTGTCACGGTTCGCAGGGAGAAGATGGGTGCTTAGAGAGGAAAAGCTTCGAGCCACTGCCGAGCAATACGAAGGAGATAAGGGGCCGTCCCCAGAATGCCTCGGCAATATAAACCCCTGAGCCATTCGCATCACAACATCAAACTATTAACATGCACGTTTATGTCAAGTGTAGAAATATAACTACCAACGGGGTCTACAAAGCACCATATATTCCTGCTCTACAAGTCTTTTTTTTTTCTTTTTTTTTTCCCCCTGTCTCTATCCATAACTACGTTCTACTTCTTCTTGGCTTCTTTTTGTGTACTGTTCTGTCGAGCGAAATATTTTGCCGTTTTGGCACTTGTTTACAGGGTGTGCAGCTAACGAGTTACACCCCACTCCTCACAATGTTCGGCCTTGTTTGAAAATAATTTTCTGCCAGTACGAGTAGTTTAAAATCGGTCCACAGCTTTTAGGATACCAACAAGCAGATGGTGTGTAGGTATATAAAGCCCAGAAACACTTCCATAATCTTGAACTTTCCTTGCCAGATTAACTCCTGTCCGCTCTCATTCAACTATCTCCAGATGGCTTCATACTTGCCCAGTTCCTTAGCATCAGCTGCCGCTATTGCGGGTTTAGTTACCGCTGTTAAATCGTCATGGGAGCTTTCTCGCATGATAAAGAGAAAATACGACCAGCGTATACTAAAAGATCATGCCAACGAAATCAGCATGAGGTTGCGTAGGGCTTTACGAGATGATAGGATTTCCCATCAAAGTTATAACTTTTGGAAGAAAAAGGTTATGATTTAGAGTTCAACGGAGGATGTCCCAACAGAGCGCGAACGGTTGAACGGTCTCTTAAAAAAGAGCCAAACCTTCTCGATAGTCTAGCTTAGCCGAAGACTAATGGCTGATGCTCCTGCCTAGCGAGGCAAGAGTGGGCTATTACTGTGAGGATCTTCTGGAGCCATCGGCTCGTCGCGATGAAGTCCTGGCTAACTGCTTCCACCAGTTGGATGGGAATGAGTGGGCCTTATTAGGCAGACACGGCAAAAGCAGGGCGAGTGGAAGTTGGCCGAATGACGACCAGAAGTAACCATCTCCATTGAGGAGCCGCTGGGACTGGCCCAAGTATCTTGTATATAAAGCCTATAAGAAGAGCAACAGCTGAGCGACGGAGCGTTAAGCAAAGAGGTTCCCCAAGCCTTCTGGCATACAGACCCTAGAAAGATTATCAGCTGAACTTCGGTGAAGCTGAGGGGTTAGAATTGAACACTCACAACCCTCGCTGTTGTTCCAATCCTCTGTGACTCTCCACCACTTCACCTTGCGAAGACCATCTTCCCTGCGTACTACGCATATGCTCTGAGTCTGAGCTTGAGTGACTGCCGGGCGTGGTCCGTTGCAAGATAGGAAGCAGTGTCGTTCTCCCTTCAACTCTACCGACGTGCCATCTGCGCGGTAACAACCTGAAACCTGACTTCGTGAGGGCCATCAGCCTTTTAAACGATTGAGGGTCCAGTTTTGTTGCTGTGGTCACACTTCCTTTGGAGCTGTGTCACAAAGGAGGTTTTGAGGGAGTGAAGGAAGGATATGGAGGAGGAAGTGAAATGGAATCATGTATTTAGGTAGCTAGCTAGGTGTTTACGTCAAGTCTAGATAGATGTTTTAATTATGTGATATCGCGAAAGTGTGAAGTCTATTGCATGTGTACGTTATGGAGGCTTGGAACGAATTAGTGGAGGAATTTTTGATGGAATTATTGGCTTCGATGCCGGCCAGATGCCAGGCTGTAATCGATGCCAATGGGATACATACGAAATATTGATTTTGTTAGGCAAATACACCTCCTCCGAGGTTATTATTGTTGGCGTGAGACTTGGGCCCACAAAAGTGTTGATTTTTCAACGCCACATACGCAATATCGAAATCCAGGTACTTTTTCAAGCAATTTCTATGGAAACGGTACTTTCCAATTGATATTCTGGATGATTCCACATTTTTGACACAATTCCCAGCAGCCCACCATTTCCCAGAACCTACCGACCTTCGGACATCAGTCCTATTGAACATGTCTGGTTTTGGATGAAAAATTGGATCGAAGAGCAAACCTTCCAAGGCTCAGAAGTGTAATTCAGGAAGCCTGGGAGGCCGTGCCCGAGGATTTCTTACTTCACCTTGCCCATTCAATGCCCAGGAGGCTAAAATTGGTGATTGAGAAGGGAGGGGTTTGAATTGGGTATTGATACTTGGGATTTTATACAAAATACTCCAAAATGAAAGTATCTTTACTTTCCGCCCCCTGTTGAAATATGGGATAATGATGCTAGAAATGGTTAGAATGTCACCCACCAACAACAATAACCCTGGAGGAGGCATAGTATCCAAGGTTTTTGTTTTTTAGGCATCCTCTGGCCATGGTGTGCACACGCACCAAGGTGCATATATGCCAAGACCGTTTATTTACCAATCACACCAAGTAGACGCCCCGCCGGGCAGCCTCATGCAAGCCCTCGGGGCATCAACAGCGCCAATGATAATTAGAGAGCCAATCGGTTGTATTGCCAAGAAGCGCAATTTCCTACGTGTAGATTCATTGGCTCAGGAATAATGTGGACGTCCCGCTCATGCAGACATGGTCGAATCGTGGACGGCAGTGAGGAGGCGTGGGAGCGCGAGGAGAAGTGAGAAACCCGCGGGTGTTGTGCTTGCCTGACAGAGCCCGACAAGATTTCACTCGTGTCTCAACCAGTTTACCAAAAATTTCCGCTTTTTTACCCACCTATTCGATCCTCAAGTGTTGCACGCCATCGACGCAGAAATGGCCCTGGATCTCCGCTCAAAGATACGTGATCGGATTAAAAACTCGGAGACTCATTTTGCGAGTTCGGATCCCAAGACAGTCTTTGTCGACAAAGTCTGGCCTGCGCTTCAGGGTGACTATGACACCATGCGAAAACAGCTAGATGGATTTTGCACCCATACACTCAAGGATCTCGGTATCAAATGTGAAATTTCCAGCAGAACCAAAACGCGTGACTCTATCGAAAAGTCCCTTCAGCGGCGAGAGGAGGCGCTGAAAACAGAGGAAAGCTTTGCGACCCTGACCCAAGTTCTAGACGCAATTCACGACCTTGTCGGGCTCAGAATTGTGCTACATTATCCCAACGACTTTCATAAGGCAACCAAATTCATCAACGACACTTTTCACAAGGAGCGGGACCCGACAACCTTCCTTCCTGACCGCGAGGTCGGCATTTTCTGGAGACCGTGGTTTGGTGCCTATCAAACCGTCAATCATCGTCTTTGTTTGCAAAGCTCGAACCTGGAAACCCTGAGCAACGGCGACCCGAACCCCCTTCTTCAATTCTGTGGAGTCCTGTTCGAGATCCAGCTGACGACTTTCGAGGAGAATTTATATAACGAACTTGCCCATCCACTTTTGTACAAAAAGTCCTCGGGACAGCTTACTCTGCAGGAAGAACAAATCTTAGATATGGCCCACGGGGCGGCTCGCTTTTACACGCTGTGCAAGGTGTTTCTCAAGAGCAGACTGCAAGGAACACCGGAGCCTGCGGACCAACGACAAATCGTCAAAGGTACAAGAGGTTTCGTCCGGAGCTTGGCTGAAGCTATCCCTATCGAAGGTCCCGGAGGTGGCTTCGAATCTCCTCCGGAAGGCTGCAATACCATCGAGGATCTCAAGGAATGGCTGAACACGCGGCTAGAAGATGTGTTTGGAAAGCTAGAGTATGTTCTTCAAATCTCAGTGATGGGGCAATGATTGCTGATCATGAACAGGAAGATGAATTCTCCTTCTTCTTTGAGGCGTCGCGTTCAATGGGAAGAGGCACCTTGTGAGTGGAAATGTAACTGCAGCATCGCCGGCGTCGTGGCTAACCGTCCATCTCTAGTCATCGTTCCTTATACCAGTAACCCCGGTTTCGTTGGACGCGCAGAGATCCTCAACAGGCTGAAAGAAGAGCTTGGTCATACGGAACTTGAAACGGTATCCAAGCGAACGTCTCAGGCTCGAGCGGGACTTTACGGCCTTGGCGGTATTGGGTAAGGAATTCGGTCGACCCAGCACAAAATCTATACTTGCTAACCCCTTTTCTAGAAAAACACAAATCGCATTGAAATACATCTACTGGTTGCGAGCGGAGTGCCCAGATGTTTCGGTCTTTTGGGTTCACGCAAGCAACGCCGAGCGGTTCAGCGAGGCATATGCTTCCATCGCTCAAGAATGCAATATCCCTGGCCGTGAGAGTCCTGGCGCTGATATTTTGACACTCGTCAAGAAGTGGTTAGAAACCAAAGATGGGCATCGATGGATGATGGTTATCGACAATGCTGATGATGCTGAGCTCTTCACCCCGCCCGGAGGCCTGGGGAAACACATTCCAGATTATGCCTACGGATCACTTCTGGTCACAACACGAAACAAGATCGCAGGCTCCAGGCTCCTTCAGGCCAGACCCCTAATCGAAGTCGGTAACATGGATGAGGCCGACTCCAAGAAGCTTTTACAGGAGAGGCTTCAACGGGATGATGCAGATACCAACATGTTATCGAAACTGTCGTCACGCTTAGAACATCTACCACTTGCATTAGCCCAAGCTGCAGCATTCATCCAAGAGAACGCCATCTCAGTACAGCAATACATTGAACTTCTCGACAAAAATAATGAGAACCAGGCGGACCTTCTCAGCGAAGAATTTGAGACAGTTGGCAGGGATTCAGAGTCTTCACGTGCAGTTGCAAAAACTTGGATTCTCTCCTTCGAACAGATTCAACTGCAAAACCATTTGGTAGGAGAACTGCTCTCTCTCATGAGCCTTTTCGACAGACAGGAAATACCGATGGAGTTCTTGAACAACTATATCAACCGGCCGACGTTACAAACACCAAAGAAGAGACGTTGGTTCTCCAAGCGCCTCGGCGGTTTAAAGAGTATAACATCTTCGTTGTCCACCGGCAATATCGAAGGCCAATCGTATGCAGAGTCGGCAGGAGAGGTTGAATGCATCAAAGCTCTGGGTGTCCTGAAAGCATTTTCCTTCATCACACAAGACAAAGGTGACAACTTCAGCATGCATCGCCTTGTCCAATTGGTCACGCGGAGATGGCTCAACCAGAACGGCACCATGCCTCAATTTGCGGAACAGGCCATCTTTGCTGTGGCTAAGGCGTACCCATACGGCAAGCACGAAAATCGGGTAAATTGCGGCAAATACCTTCCACACGTATACGCTGTCCTGGAACTCACCGGCACCGAATCGACTGATGAGAAAATTGCCAGGGCACATATTCTGTTCCGTGCGGGATCATTCTTGTGGTACAGGGGTCAATGGCGGGATGCAGAAAAGCTTGAAAGGAAGGCTGTCAATTTACGAGCAGAAGTGCTGGGCCACAATGATTCAGATACACTGGCTAGCATGGGCAACCTCGCGTCGACATATCAAAATCAAGGACGATGGAAAGAGGCAGAATCACTGCAGCTACAGGTATTGGAAACCAGCAAGAGCGTATTAGGAAAGGAACATCCAGATACACTGACTAATATGCATAACCTCGCGTCGACATATCGAAATCAAGGACGATGGAAAGAGGCCGAATCACTGCAGATACAACAATTAGAAACCAGCAAAAGCGTATTAGGAAAGGAACATCCAGATACACTGACTAGTATGCACAACCTCGCGTCGACATATCAAAATCAAGGACGATGGAAAGAGGCCGAATCACTGCAAATACAACAATTAGAAACCAGCAAGAGCGTATTAGGAAAGGAACATCCAGATACACTGACTAGTATGCACAACCTCACGTCAACATATCGAAATCAAGGACGATGGAAAGAGGCAGAATCACTGCAGCTACAGGTATTAGAAACCAGGAAGAGCGTATTAGGAGAGGAACATCCAGATATACTGACTAGTATGCACAACCTCGCGTCGATATATCAAAATCAAGGACGATGGGAAGAGGCAGAATTAGTGCAGCTACAGGTATTGGAAACCAGCAAGAGCGTATTAGGAGAGGAACATCCACATACACTCGCTAGTATGCACAACCTCACGTCAACATATCGAAATCAAGGACGATGGAAAGAGGCAGAATCACTGCAGCTACAGGTATTAGAAACCAGGAAGAGCGTATTAGGAGAGGAACATCCAAATACACTGACTAGTATACACAACCTCGCGTTGACATATCAAAATCAAGGACGATGGAAAGAGGCAGAATCACTGCAGATACAAGTATTAAAAACGAGGAAGAGCGTATTAGGAAAGGAACATCCAGATACACTAACCAGTATGAGCAACCTCGCGTTGATATATCAAAATCAAGGACGATGGAAAGAGGCCGAATCACTGCAGATACAAGTATTGGAAACGAGAAAGAGCGTATTAGGAGAGGAACATCCAGGTACACTGGCTAGCATGCACTATCTCGCTACCGTTTGGTGGAACCAAGGTCTCTATATTGATGCGAAAGAGTTGATAGAACGATGTATTAAACTCAGGGAGAAAGTCATTGGACCTGATCATCCGTATACTATTGATTCCCGGAAGCAGTTAGCTCACTGGATGAAAGAAGAACGCACCACAAGATCCACGAAGTTGTCGGCGGAGGAAGAAGACTCCGGACAGGTAGGAGATTCGAGGATTGAGGGAAGTAGAAGAAAGGGAAAGGCTCTGGCAGGTTCGGCAGATGCTAGGACCGCGTCAATTACCCCAGGTTCACAGGGTCAATTGGATCCTGGAAAGTTGATGTCTTCGATAGCAATCCAGGTTGACGACACCGCGCAGTCAGCAGCCGCGCCGACAAGCTATGCAGCCGAAGGGGCAAGAGGAGTTTCGGGAAGTCAGGGAGATTCCATCGTGACAGCGAGATTGGGGAGCCAAGTGGATAGTGAAGAACTAGGAGATACTACCGAGAAGAGCAGGAGTGGACGCTTTCTGGCAAGGGCGAAGAAGGGTTTCAACTGGAAGGAAAGGAGCCTGTTCAGGAGAGCGAAATGAGAGGGGAAATCAAGCAGAATTAGCGGACAGGGTATTTCAATGTTGGCGTTCGGCCCCGCGTATAATGGTACCGGGTATGTGACAATCGGTGAAGGCTGATGGTCGTCGGCGAGGGCTTTGCCAGTTTCTCTTTCCTTGTTTTCAGGTTTCCGTCATAGATAGTTTTGATGTTTTTTTGTGTTTTTTTGGTGATTATGAAAGGAAACTGCAAAAGCACCGAATTATAACGCCTGATGTCTGTCTGCCCTGTTCCCATCTCCCCAAGATTGCAGTCCGCGAACCGCTGAGCAAAGATGTCGTATGAATGCTCACTGGCAAGATGGCTTTTGAAGGCCGTAATTCCGCCAATGTTTTGATGCGTACATGTGGGGCTTGGGCATCGTATTGTGCGGTTCTCATCGTGTTGCTCGAGATGAAATTCTTTCAGATGATCCCTCGCTTTGCATCTTGTGCTGAACCTTTCGTCGCTCGCCTGGCCCTAATAGCAGAAAAAAGCAGTGCGTTGTCTCACACGGCGACCTGGTATTTTGAGATAGTCTGCCCTGGTTTGCTTCATATGTCGGCGGTGCCAGCTCAGTAAGATGGTTTTCTGCGGGCGTCCATGTCGGCTCCGATACCTCTTTCAGCCTCCCTAAACAGACCAGCGCATCTACCGTGTAGAGACCGTGACGAGCTTGAAGCTTCATGTTCTCGGACTTTTCGCTTAGATCTTCAATGAAGAGTTGGGTAACCAACTTCCGTTCGGCAATGATATCCCCAGAGTGGGGCTTCGTGTCAAGTTCTGCCTCTAGCTGGTGAAGGTAGTCCGATCTGCTGTTGTGGAGTTGGCGATCAATCTCGATGCTGCTGACGTTCTTGAAAAAATTCGTTCTGTGTCCTCTGTGCTGCCTCCTTTTGCACAATGAGCCGTATTGCTGGGGTCCTTTTGGAAATATCTTCATGTGCGGCATATAGCTCTGTCCTGGCGTCCTGGGCTTTCTTCAGCGTACGAGACTCGGAAATAATCTCACTCCTGAGAACTTGTTTCAGATACTCAAGTTCTTCTAGATCATATTCTCTCCTGGCAATCTTGAGGTTGTCAGGGGTTGGCTTCAATGGAGCTCTCGGATCGACAGAACGACCGAGGTGTGTACTGCTGTTCCTCCGGAATCCTTCCGTCCGTATCTGGTAGGCCGCAACAGGGATTAATCTCAGTTGCAGTTTCTTCACTCCTTTCTTCCGGGAGACTTGTTGGTTCAGAGTGCGGATTCGAT
This sequence comes from Cladorrhinum sp. PSN332, assembly GCA_033297175.1. Lineage (NCBI taxonomy): Eukaryota > Fungi > Ascomycota > Sordariomycetes > Sordariales > Podosporaceae > Cladorrhinum > Cladorrhinum sp. PSN332. The sequence continues at coordinate 74,662 of MU858838.1, read as the reverse complement.
CCAATGAGCATCCAAATGGAGTGCCAGGATCCAACAACATGTAACCAACGCATTTTCACACCAACAAGAATAATATGCCCCTTTATGAAAGTCTTACCGACAACGAATTGAACGCACGTATTTAATCGGACTTATCTGCCCACATGCATGTTTGTTGGGAAATATGTGCGTCTCTCACCTCACACACCACCACGTGCGCTCTCCACCATCATAAACAAACAGACCCAAATCAAAATGTCTCTTCTTCGCGAACAAATCCTCGCCACGGCCAAAAGGTTCACCAAAGCCCACTCGGACTGCGACGTCCAGGCGATCCGCTCCGTCCTCTCGCCGGACTTCGTCGGGCACTTCAACCAGAGCTCTCTGCCGCCCAACACGCTCGGCGACAAAGACTTGGACGCCTACATCAAGTGGCAGGAGGAGACCTACCCGCTGTTTGCAACCTACAGTTCCGACCTCGTCGATGTTGTGATCGACGAAGCTGAACTCAAAGCGGTCCTCTATATCGACGTCGTCGGCACCACAACAGTCCCCGGAATCACGGAGAAATTCAAGAACAAGTACATTCACACCATCACGGTGACGGAGGACGGGAAGCTGGTCAAGGAGTTTGATTCGTTTGTTGACAGCGCCTTGATGGTTGGGTTCATGGGCAAGATTGCCGCCGCGACTGGAGGCGGTGCGGCCGAAGGGGGGGAATGAGTTTTGTAACCGACCAAGGGAAGTTACATGTACCTATTCGATGGGATTTCACACCAAAGTGTTGTATTCCAGTACTACTTAGGGGTAGCATTGTATGTCTGAATTACTGCTTCCTCCTCGAGGTCCAAGAACGCCTCGAAGCTCGTCAGGTCCGGCACTATGCACTTGAGCTCCCGCAGGTCGATGCTGTCGGCCATGCGGCGCAGAGACTTCTCGGCGACCGTAAAGCAGATCGAGTCCCTGTTCTCCTCAATCTCCTCGTCGGACATGAAGTGCGGCGCATACGAGCGGCCTGTTTTCCCCCCAAGCTGTTCCAGCATCTCCTGGACCGTCAGCAGGTCCGCTGCGACTCCCATGCATCGTCCGTGGTACTCTTCGGGCCGCTCCAGCACCGCGGCGGCGATCTTGGCGATGTCGATGGGCAAGATGAGGGCGAGTCGCGACTCGGGCGTCATGGTGCTTCGCCACACGGCCGAGGAGCGGAACCCGGGGTAGAACCAGTCGACCTGGGGCGCGAGGAAGTTGGTCATAAACACGGGCGGACGGAGCAGGGTCCAGTGCCAGGCTGGGTTGGCCGAGACTGCCTGCTCCGCGGCCCTTTTCGCTCTCATGGCCTTGTCGAAGAATGGACTGTGAAAGTTGCCGGCGTCGGCGTCGCCCCCCTCGTGGTGGTCAAAGAGACCGACCGAGGTGCAGGCGACGACCTGTTTGATGGAGCCGACGTAGCGGGCGGCGTTAATGACGTTGAGGGCTTGGACTTTTTCCAGGTTTGGATCCTCGAGATGGGTTGCCGTGCAGAGGAAGAGCTTCTCGCACCCGGACAGGGCGGCTGCGAGGGAGGGAAGGTCGTCCCAGTCGCCCGAGAGGACCTGCACGCCGGTTGCCGCGAGAACCTTTGCCCGGGGAGGTTCGGGGCGGCGTGCAGAGGCTTTCACTCTCCATCCGTATTTCACTTGAAGCAGCGTGGCTAGGACGCCTCCGACATTGCCGGTAGCGCCCGAGACGAAGACGGTTGGGGTTGGTGATTCCATGCCGGGTTGAGCTGCGATTAGAGGCAGCAAAAGACGCAGGGAGGTGGTCAAGATATACCGACCAAGACAAGAATGGGGAAATGTGCGGGGGAGGCTCGGGGCCGTCCCTTATTCTTTTTCTTATTTTTCTTTTTTTTTCTTTCTTTTTCGGCAGCAGAGTCCACCTTGTAGCTTGGGATCGGACACACCCTCCCTTTTACTCAAATAGCTTTTCTCGCCGTTTTTGTACGTACATACCTGCTAAGAGTAAGACCTTTGCATTAGTGCTGTCTGTAAATGGACGGCAAACTATCCAAGCAGCCAACTGTCCAACCAACACGGTGCCTGTGTAACGAGTAAGAATGCAATAATTGTTGACGCCAAGTTGCTAGGTTCTCGGCCGTGGCCCTCTTTTCAGGTTCTTCCAACATTCTTGGCCTTGAGGATTCGATTACTAGTGTTACCAACATAAGCCGTCAGACACACACAATGTGTAAGGTGGCGCACGATAGTCAATATCAACGGGGTCAAGACGGCCGTGGCCGACGTCCAGCTGCCTCTCGAGCAGACCGTCCAAGGAAAAGGGGTCGTATCGCGCCTCGTTGTGTTTCCGTCTTGTGCGGCACACACCGAGCAGGTTACGGCTGCTTGGGTGCCCGCCGGGACTGACCGACAAGGTATCGAGCATGTCGACAAAAGCCTCACCCAAGCCTGTACCCCCGTGTGGGAGCTGGGCTTCACCTTGGACAACGCCGCCTACGACTTGACCATGATGGCGGCGAACACCGGCGCCGAGAGGACCGCGGAGCAGTGGGAGGAGATCTTTGACGAGCTCGGGCTGCGCTTGGTCAAGACATATGTGTATAACAACGCTAGCTGCGAGAGCGTCGTGGATGTGCGCTTGGCTTAAGGGGATAGGGTATTTACATTTCACGGGGAGAATGGCGATAATAAAAAAACTTATTTTTAAACGAAGAGGAGCCTCGTTGTTGTTTTTTATTTTTTTTTCGTTTTTTTTTCACAGATAAAAAAGGCCACTTCTTCGCAAAACAAACAACGAAACAAACAAACAAACAAACTGGAATCAATAGTCAACGTTACGATTGCATGCTGCACATAAGCCTATTTTAGTTTCTACCTATGTGTGTACATACAACTTTCTCTCTTAGACTGACCATCGCATCCAGGATCTGAGAGGAAAAGGCTTCATTCATGTGGATAGGACCCCCCCGTCTTCAATTCAACGCGCCGCCTGCATCTTACCCAAACTCCAGTATCGATTCTGTAAATTATTTTTCAGCTTACCTACCTATCCGGTCACTCTCGAAGTCGGACTGCACACCTATTCTTTGCCCGATTTCCGTTCCATGCCTTCTTTTTCTGGCAAGCTCACCAGGCAAAATGTCATTCTTCCTCTCTAGTTCATTACGCTATCACACTGGCAACATTGGACAACGATCACACAACACATTCACCAAATGAGTCCAGAAAATACATCAATAGATAAATCATGACTCAATTTTCCTTTTCATATCTGCAACGCTAAACCTGCACCAACATGCTGTTCTCTTAGTCTTAAATCCCACTCAAAATACCAATCAATCGTCACCAGAAAAATAATTCCTAATCAACCACCTGCAACATCTCATACGCCTTGTGCGAGATCGCCTTCTTCACAGTAGTAAGCGGGTCCTTCTTCTGCTTCTTCTTCTCAACCAAAACCGCCTCCTCCCCATCATCACCATCCTCTGCCCCCTCCTCCTCCTTCATCTCAACATCCTCTTCCTTTTCGTCCTCATCGTCAAACAACCCCTTATCCATAAACACCTTGAGCATGGCCTGCGAGTATCCACTCACAAGCGAGACATTGTCCTGATCGGCCGTGACAGGCTTAGGAGCCACATCAGAAGAGCTCGTGCCATAGTTCTCATATCCAGCACGACCACCGGCCAGATTCCAAAAGACCAGCTCGGGCATCTCGTAGCCGGCCTCCTTGTAAGCCGTCTGAATGCGCTCAAAGCTGGATGACCACATCTTGCTTTCCAAACGGGCATAATCATTCTTCTCGGCCTCGTCAAACTGCATGTCGCTAAAGACGAAAACGCGCTTGACCATATCCTCGGGCGGCACCTTGGCCTTGATCGCCATGGGCAGAATTAACTTTTCAAAAACAGACACGAAATTGGTGTTCATGCCCCACTCAGCCTGGCTCATGCTTTGACAATTCTCATGCAGGGGCTTCGAGAGATCAAGAGTGACGACTTTGGGCTGCTCACTGAAGGTAATGAAGGAACCGCCAAAAGGAGGCTTCGTGACCTCGGCAACGAGTAGAGAGAGACCGATAGCGCTGTCCATCGGGCAGGTGCCGTCCTTAAAAACGGGGGTCTGCATGCTGCCTGAGACGTCGCACACGGCGATGGCTGATTCCATGGTACCCGAGTCCTTGATGCGCTGAACAAGAGTCTTCCACTGCCCATTGGCAACTTGGCGTGTTAACTCCACATCTTGGGCGTCGTGGGAACGCTTCCAGCCTGCGGAGTAGCTCTGGTAGCTACATTTGAGCTCGGCGTCTCGGACGGCTTTGATGATGGTGCTAGGCAGAAGAGTAGCGCCGCTGATACGGGCCTTTCCTTCGGCAACCTGTTTGAGATAGGCGTTGAAGCGATCCCCGTCCTTGGTGGCAAAAATCTTGCTGTAGTTGTTCATCGCGGTGGAAGGAACTCGATCGTACTTGATGTTGGAAAGAGTCTTTGCGCTGAGCTCCCGCTCGACAATATCCAGGTGCTTGCGGAGCGCAGCGACGTCCTTGCGGTAGTACTCACGCGCATGACGAAGGTAGGTCTTGCGATCGGCCATTGCAACAGCAGACCCGGCAAACATGTGCTCCGGGTAGAGGAGCTCGGCGATCGAGGAGGTGACGAGCGTATGCTTGTCGTGGAAACGATCGCTCGAAGGCGCCCATTTGCCACACAGAGAAATTCGTCTCCGTGCTTTTGCGTTGCCGTCCTTGAGCAAAGCGAGATCGGCTTTGAGCTGCTCAGCGAAGAGCCGCGCAACGGTCAGGTGCAGTCCACGGTAGATTGGATCTTCCTCGAGAAGTCGTGAAGCCTGTTCTGTGCGCTTGTTACGGACTAGCTGGCGCTTCGAACTTGCGTCAGCTTGGCTGCTGGAAGCCCCGCTGGCGCCTCCCTTAGGAATGTTGAGGATCTCGCCCGGGTTGGAGAAGACGGTGAGTTTTTCATTGGCGGCCAAGGCGAGCAGGTTCAGCATATCCTTCCAATAACCATGGGAGACACCGTTTTTGACATCAAATTTCGTTCGCTCCTCCTCCTCCTCCTGCGCATCAGCTACGTCCACAACGACCATGTCCTCGTCCTCCTCTTCCTTCTTCTCGACCTTTTTGGGGATAACCGGGCGACTGAGCCATTGCAGGGCCGTGATAAGCGTGAGTGGATGGTATTCAGCGAGCCACCCAGCACATCGGTAAAAGACCTTGCGAGATGATTTGCCAAGGTGGATTGACCGGGCATTGAAGATAATCTTGAGTGTCGCGAGGGGATCCTCGGCCCAGGCAGCGACGAGGAGGTCGTGAAGGCGAGAGCTCGAGACTGATTCCTCAAGTTCGTAGAACAGGTCGACAAGGGGGTTCTTGGAGGATTTGAAAGCGACGTCACCGTTCTCGGTCAACATTTGATTTGGACTGGTGTAGGAAATGGTAGTAGAAGCTAAGAGCGCCTCCATGAACTTGGTGCCCTGAGGATCTTTGGCATCGTCGCTGTCGCAGGCGGGCTTGTCGTCGGTGGTCTCGGATTTCACCGGCGCGTTGGCGAACTTGACGGGCTTTACGGTATCGCGAAGAAACTTGGCGAACGCCTCGTCGTCGAAGCTGAGCTCTTGTTGGCTGGGCAGCAGGACGGGCCACCTCGCCTTGAGGAAGCCGGGGAGCTCAGCGACCTCCGCATTGACCTCTGCGTCGGTCATGGTGAAAAAAGAAGGTCGGATAGTGATTACAATTCGATTCAATGAGCCCTGCTGTAAATCGCGAATTGCGCTGGTTGACGGTTGTAGATGAAGTTGGATGAGGGGTAATTGGAAGGAATGAAGAAAAGAAAGTGTGTGACGTGGAAAAGCGGCGGCAGCCAAGGCAAATTTCCAAAACTAGCAACCAATCGAGGTAAGGAAGGGGCGTTGCAGCCACTCAGAGAGAGGTCCACGGGTCCCGTCAGCTTCGCCGAATTGAGTCTCCCGGTTTATTGATGAGGAAGGAACCACTTACACGCTTTGGAGGCCAGAAAGGAAGAAGCGGGGAGGTTGGGCTCGCACGACGGCAACAAATCAACAAACTTGGGATTTGGACACAACTTTCAACAATTTTAGTGATTTGCAACATTCGTTTCTCGTTAATTCATTCTTGCCATTTCTCGTTAACCCATCATGTATCGCCAAGTTTTCCTGAGGCGTTCAGCCAACCTGCCAGAGGCAGCAACGCCAAGCAATGCCAAGGCACGTTTCAGCGGGTGGTCCCGCTAAAATAGCCCCATAGACTCCCCACTGTTAGCGAAAGCCAGATGGGCGGGCCAAACGGAGTCAACCACTGACAGCTGCTCGACGTCGTGTCTTGACGTCCTCAACCGTCCTCATCTTCAACGATCGGTCTGTGTCATCTCTCTCCACCGTCGTGACTCTCTCCGTTCATATCAGGCTCATCTTCCAGAACCTTGCTTCCCTCTGGTGGGAACCGGGAAAGAAGCAAAACTGCGTATGCGATAAGAGCAATTACCTATGCCAAATCAGCTTTCCATCATACAAATATCTCGAGACGAGCAAACTTACAGCATTGGCAAAAAATGTGAGATGCGCCTTGCCGATGCCTGCAAGCGCAGAAAACACAAATCCAAACAATCCCTGTGTCAGCAGCCGGGCAATGTTTTCCACCAACGTCAACGCATTCATTGCATCCACCCGTTTAGACGGAGAACACATTTCTGTCATGACGCCCTTGGCGGCCGGAGCTGTTCCAGAGGCAAGCGGGAGGAGGAAGGCAGCTGCAAACAAGTCAGACGTTGTGTCTGTGAGTCGGGAAAAAGGGTGCTTACCAACATAAATATGCCACCACTCCGTCGCAAATGCAGTGCACATGGTCAACAACCCATCAACCAACAAACTGTTCCTCAAGAAGAACAAATCAAATCCTGTCCCCTCATCCTCCTTGACAGGATCCGAAGCAACCGGTTCTTCCTCCACTAGGGTCCCAATTGGAGCCTCTAACTCCTCGGGATTTGTAGCAAGATGGGGTGATGGCGGATCCTCGGACTGTCCGGAGGTGGTACCTGTAGTGGCATGTTGTTCCTCAGGATGACGAGCCATGTGCCATTTCCTTCCGCTGCTGATAATCCGTGGAAAAGCAAACAACAAGAACGCTCCCCGCATAAAAGCAAACCCGGACGTCAGAAACCCATTGTCTGTCTGGTTGAAGTTGAACTTGGCGGCAGCGTACAGCTGAATCAACAATGGCGCATACCCGGTGGCTACCTGCAGAGTTAGAAGAAAAAAAATCAGCATTATCCCTGGAAAAAAACATGGGGACCCCTAATCTTACCACACCGATGAAGACCCCCGAACAGAGAAACAAGACTCCGTAATGCTTCTTGATCGCCCCGCTCCGCGTCAACAAAACTCGCTGGGGAACAAGAACCCTGAGGGGCACAAAAAGCTGTGAAAAGCCCCCTTTGCCGTGCTTCTTTTTGCCGTCCGTCAGGGATTCAGGATCAATGTACGGGACAGCTATCGCTGCGTACAGCGTAGCAAGCATGAAAGAGCAGCACGCAACCTCAAAGGGACGTCTTATCCCCCAGGTATCGCCAATTATTCCGCCGCCTTTTGCATAGCACCACCAGTAGTCAGTCATGCATCCCATAATTATAGAGAAGAGAAAAAAAAAACTTACAAATATACCCCAGCCCCTGTCCGACCATAAAACACCCCTGCAGCATCCCAAACACGCTCGTCCTCCTTCCGGGACTGACCAACTCCCCGGCAAGTATGTTGATAATCAAAATATACCCCATCGGCCCTCCAACGACCGTGATAACCTGCGTGCACTGAATAATCAGCATCCCGGTCCTGCCTCCTGCCACAACCCCCAGAATCTGCGTGACGACCCTGATAGCGGGAACAAAGGTCTGCACGAGTAGCGCCCTCTTCGGTCCGAATTTCTTGGCCATCCACCCAGACACAAATAAGTTGATCGTCCCGCAAAAGGTGGTGCTCATCCCGAGGATGGAAAACTGCGTGGCCATGCCGGCCGCGATCTCGTCGACGCTGCAGCGAAGCTCTGGGGGGCCGATCCAGGACGGGTGGGTCTCGTAGTAGACGTCGCACTGCATCTGGTTGAAGACGTAGAGGATGGGCGTCTGGGTGTAGCTGAAGGAGAGCGAGATGAGGAAGCCGGCCAGGAGGATGCGGGTTTCGACGTGGGGGTAAAGAAACTTGGCGAGCTTTTGGCCGAGGGTGTGTTTTTCTCTGCCATTGATACATGTACCATGTTCGGTCTGTTGCTCATCATCATCGTGACTGTCGGTTTGTGGTTGTGATGGTGATGGTGATGGTGAGGTTGTGTCTGACAGCAGAGGCGTTCTTTCGGATGCAGCCACCGCCGCATCTCGTCCTTGCTCCCGTTGCACAACCATATCTCTTTCTACGGAATACCTCCGCCAAGTGACGTGTGTGGGGGGAATATCCTTGGGACGATTGGGAAATGGGAATTTGAAAAACTGCAATTGAGTCGTGGCAAAAACGATTGGTGGAATTGTCTTGGCGTGATGCAATCGAAAAATGAAAGGAGGGGGGAGGTCCCAAGAAACGTGGAAAGCCACAATCGCTAACGTGAACAGTGCGATCCTGGGACGGTTTCAGTGGATGATGATGTCGACGGTGAGTATGTGTGGATGTGCCAGGTGGTTGTGGTGGAGTGTTTTCAAAGCTCCACCACTGTGTCGTCGTTGTGGAGCGGAAGGATTGCACTATCGGCGGAGCCCAAAGGAGTCAGACCCGCCGATATAGGAGGTGGGTCCTCTCATCCGAGTTCCCGTCGCGGATGCAATCGAGAAAAAAAAAGAAAGTTTTTTGAGTTTTTTGAGTTCCCTCCCAGACCCGGGAGCATCCGATCGACACATCCGGATTCCGAAATTGTGAGCGACAGAAGATCAATTCAAGGCTGAGATGTATTTTCCTTTTGGGTAAAAAACAAAAAAAAAAAAAAAAAAAAAAAAAAAAAAAAAAAAAAAAAAAAAGGTCCGGGTCACAGAAACTGGAATGCACCACAAAGAAATAGAACATAACCACATTGCACTGCCGACTCGGACAAGTTTTTTTTTGTTTCATCAAACACTCAATTGTACGCTGTCATGGTATATATAGACATTAAAAACTAAAAACAGAAAAACTCATGCATGACTTCATTATCAATTCCTTTTCCCTAAAGCTTCTTGCAAAGCTTGACGTCCTGAATGACCTCCCAGTTCTCGGTGCCGGGAGTGGCAATGGCGTAGAAGATGCCGCGGGGATCCCACTTGTTTCTGGTGGTCTTGAGGGTAGGGTAGTGGGTGCCCCAGAAGTGGCTCTGCCAGTTGGGCTGGTAGGGGTCGGCCTCGTTGGCATAGGTGGCACCGCTGACGCTGGCGTCTCTGAGAGCCTGGTCGACGACGTTGGTGAGAACGTCCTGGAGGTGGGCCTTCTCGGCCTTGGTCGAGCCGACCGCGACGGGGACGACGGTGATGACAAAGTTGGTGGCGTTTCTCCAGGCGGGGTGGGTGGCGCTGTTGGCGACGGGCATGCCGTAGCCGGGGTTGAACAAGTGTCCGACCATGAAGGCAAAGACACCCGGAGCGGGGGCGGAGAGCGTCTTGAAGGCCTCGACGATGCCGTCGTTGTTGGTGGCGACGTCCTCGTGGTTGAACAACCAGCCACCGGTGAGAGCAGAGCCGGCGGCGGCCTCGGCCTCAAAGAGGTCAACGTAGAGGTCGTAAAAGGTGGGGAAACCCTTGGAGTTATACTCGAACGGAATACCCTTGGAGGTGAGCTCGGCGAGCATGGGAGCAACAATGGCATCGAGCTCGGCCGCGGTCTTGCCGATGGCGACGAAGGGACGAGCGCGGAGGGTGAAGGGGAAGATCTCAAAGTAGACGTAGAGTCCGTTGTCGACAAAGTGGTTGGACCACTTGTGGAAGACGCTGGTGGCGTTCCAGAAGACGTCGTTGTCGTAGCCGATGAGGGTGTTGTTGACGTAGAAGGTAGCGCCGGCAGAGGGGAGATCTTCAAAGGTCTTGACGGTCACGGAGAGGAGAACGCCATAGGTGGAGGGGCCGCCACCCTTAAGGGCCCAGAAGAGATCAGGGTTCTCAACGGCGTTGGCGTTGACGATGTAGCCAGAGGCAGTGAGAACCTCAAAGGCAAGGACGTTGTCGGCAGACATGCCCTTCAAGGTGGTCCACGGGCCGTGGCCGCCGCCCTGGATGAAACCACCAGCAATGCCGACTGTAGGGCACTCGCCAGTGACGATGACCTTGGGGGGAACCTGGGCGTGGCCGGCGGCGAGGATGTCCTTGGCCTGGACACCAGCGCCGAGCTTGACGGCACCGCCGGTGTAGGTAGAACCGGGGCCGGAGTACGAGTTGATCCAGGTAATGTCGTTGAAGCTGTGGGTGTTGATAATGAGGGAGTTGGCACCGGTGGAGCGGCCAAGGAAGTCGTGGCCGGTGTTGCGGATGACGAGGCGGATGTTGTTGCGACGAGCAAAGTCGACACCGGCCTTGATGTGGTTGCGGGTCTTGGCCTCGATGACATAGACACCATAGTAGCCCAGGGTGCAGGAGTCACTGGGGTTGGTGGTGACACGGCAGGTCTCGTTGGTGAAGTAGGTCCAGAGGGCCGCACCGGGCTTCTCAACGCTGTGATACGATCTGTTAGTGATACCGTTCGAGTCCTTCAAGTACAAGAGGCTGTATAGACTTACGTCCACTGCTCATCCTCCCAGTTGGCCTGGACATCTGCGCACTTGGCGGCGTCGTAGGTGCTGAAGTTGCCGAGAGGGCTCTGGAAGCTGTTGTAGCAGACGGCCGCCGGGGGAATGTGCATCTTCAGGTTGCCGTTGACAGTCTGGTTGAGGGAACTCCACTGCCATGACTTGGGCCAGCATGGCTGGTTAGGCTGGCACTTGCATCCGTAGAGCTTGCCCTCGTGGGTGGTGATCTCGAGAGCTTTGGTGTCGAAAAAGTTGAACCAGGCAGGGCTGGACGATCCCCATTGAGCGGTCGCAACGTTGGACTCCTCGGGGGCGGGGGCGGCGTTGATGCCCTGGAAAAGGCCTGCCGCGACGGCAAGGCCTTGGATAGAAAACTTGACCATCTTGGATCCTGGGGAGGCTTGAGATGCTCTGAGAGAAGCAAGATCGGCTGAAGAGGAAAGCCAACTTGAACAGGAACGGGAGCTGGTAGAGGGGATACAAATACTTTCTTCTCTCGACCCCCATCTACGAATACGGTACCTTCCGGTAGCATCTGTTCCCCCTCATCCCCCTCATCCCCTTCGCAAACACAACACCGCTGAAAAGGTGAGGGTTTTGTCAAGACATCTCCACTCGCCTCATCCCGATCCGGCAATACGAGCGAGCCTAATGCATATCACCTACTCCACAATGCTGTTTACGCCACATTTTTCAGCAGGGGATCGCAGGGGAAAACCATCCGCCAAGGCCGGGTGCCCAGCAGAACCGCATGGCAATTGATGCCGATGTAACACGAGCGGGCCGAGAACCGAGAGAAACTGGGCGAGGTTGGCCACGGTAGGGCGAGGTGAACCCGGCGGTCTGGACTAGTCAGAGGTAGACTATCGAAGAGCTAAGAAACAAAAAAAGATCAATAGCGGTGGTTAGTGGTACGACTTTGTACGTACAAAGAGGGAAAACTAGTGTAGGAAAAACATATCGCGTATTTGTAAAATCCAGGAGGTCGGGAAACGGACATCTTCCCCAGTACGGTGATTTTCCCACCGTCAAAGCTGTTTCAGGGTAGCTAATTTTATCACCACCGTAACACCGACCGAGGGGGAGCATTGAAATGAAAATGTTGCATCATCAAACAACATGAGACGATGTGAGGAGTGAGACGAACAGACGAGCCCATGAAATCCCACTCTGGGAAACCCGGTGTGCCAACGGAGCCCGAGAAAAGCTAAGAGTTTGATAACCTTGACGTTCACTTCCCCTGATCCCTACCGCCTGCCATGTGGCGTAAGTGGGACGATGTTACCCATGGAATTGCAAAATCAACGAATCGGCAATTGATTATTCATGCATCCCCATTCCCCTCCCCATGATCCATCATGCTGACAGCACGTGCAACCCTACATCCAGCCCCTTTCTCCGCCTCTTCTTATCCTTCTTCTTCTGCCTCCACATCCACACAAAGTACATGATAAACACCCCCACGGTCAGAGGCGTCGTCACCACCCAGAACAAAACAAACTGCGGTCTTGTTCCCAACCCCATCTTATCTTCGTACCCCTGATACTCGAAGAGCGGGGTCGAAAACAGAGCCGCCACGAAGCTCCCCGGCAAGAAGAACATGGCCACGAGGGCCAACATCTTCATGCTGCTCGAGTCCTGCAAGCTGGAAGCAGCAATACTTCTCGTGGCGCTCGCCGTGTCAAACGCAATGGCATTGTCCTGCTGCGCAATGAGATGAAAGAGTGCCCGAATTTGTACATCCACGCGCGAGGATGTGTAAGTCAAGTCGGTCTGTTGCATGTCTGTGCGGTGAGACACCAACTCTATCCACTTCTCCTGATCCTCGTAGAAATGCCGAGAAACAAGATTATTAATCTCCTCCACGACCCGCAGCTTCCTTGTTCCGTTCGCCAGTTTCGCCGCGCATCCGCTCATCTGGGCAGAGAGGTGGCCCAGCTCGCCGGCGGCAGGTTGCGTCTCCCGTCGTGAAGTGAACCGATGGTGTCCGGTGCGGGCCTCAACCTCCCGTACGATGTTCTTGATTTCGTTCAGCGTCGTGTCGAGTTCGTGTCCGAGCAAAAGGGAACATAGTAAGGCAGGGAACATGGGGTGTGAAGAGATGGAGGTGCGCCAGGAAGACTTAAGGATGCGTTGCAATTCCGTACGGGATTCGCCTTCGGCAAAGATTATCACATCAGTCTTTGGAGTGGCTTTGCTGGCACTGTGCGAGGAATGCGACCATGCAACTGCGAGCTTGGGATGATAGGTAACCGTGTAGACCGAAGGGCTGGCTCCGGGAAGGGAGGATACCCCAGCAAAGGAGCTTTGAGCGTAGCCGAGCGCATTCTGTAGACCCCAGTCGACAGATAAACGGTCGAGGATATGAGAAGAAGGGCTTGCGCGGCCTGTTTTGGGATTCTGACCAACCCAGAGGATGCGCACTGCTCTGTTGTAAGTTGACCGTGCCGATGGGAATGATTTTCGACATGTTTCATCCAACCAGTTGTCGATGTCAGACGAGGAGAAGCTGCGATTTTCAATGACGGAGGTTGCATCCTTGTCATTTGGGTCGACCCATAATTCTGTTACCTCAATGGTAGGAGCCTTGGGCACGTCGTACTGATCCCAGAGCCGCTGACTGCAAAAGTGGCTGTAAATGTCGTCCATTCTGCAAGTAATAGTAAAGAACTGAGTACATGAGTGTTTTGGTGATGATTGAGAAACAAAACAGGCAAAAATGCCGTGGTGATATACCCCTTTGCGTCGGTAGGCCTCTCGTGATAGGACAGGGTTGTTAAATGAGGTCCCAGAGGCTGTGCAAGCCACGTCGCTGAGCCATCGTGATGGTGCGGGGAAAAGCTGCAAGGCAGAAGCACACACCTTCTGCCAAGAAACTCATCATTGACGACTCGCCTTGACCACAGCCCCCGCGGAATGCTTTCTAATCTGAGACTGAACGATTTCGAGCTCCCTTTCGTGCGGTACCATCAAATACTTCCACTCTTTATCTGTCTTGTTCCACGCCCGACCGGGCAGAAAGACCTCGAGCATGTAGTACATCTCTCGGGTGTAAGGTGCCTCGATGAAACTTGGCCCCTCTTTGGAAAGAAAGCGGTCCGTCCCAGAACTGGCGTCTTTGGAGGTCATCGGAAAGTGGTCAGACCTGTTGCTCTTGTTTTCTCTCTGGCGCCGAATGGCCCTCACGGTCGACTCAAGATGCGACTCGAGGATCATCGAGTACAACAAGGGGCTGTGCAGAGCATTGATAACTCTGCGGCGGCAACGAGATAGGATGGGATCTGGTTGCCTCCAGGGATCACAGGGGAATCCCCAGTCGGTGCGTGGCAGGGGCGTCCCGTTGTCGAGGTCATCCTGCCAGATAGCAAAATCGACAGCCAGACAAAGCATATTCCACCGGTCGATGCAGCTTGTACACGAACAGATCGTGTCAACTGGGTGCCCCGGAATGTGCCTGAGACGGACTCTGAGAGGGATAATCTTCTCCCTATATATGTCGAGTGCCTGCAGGATATTTGGATCGGGACAAGTGTCGATGACCTGGGTCATGAGATATGGCAATTGGAAACCCTTTGAGATGTTGGGGTATCGAAGGGCAATCACGCGATTGGCGAGGTACGTCTCGTTGTTCCTGATCAATTGACCAAGTCCGCGGCACACCTGGGACAAGGCCCAGATGGTGCGTGGGGTGCAATAGTCGAGGATGCACATCACTGCATCCTGATGGAGGTCGGGAAACTGGCGGAAGGTGACCCTTTTCTTTTGTATCTTGGTCTGCTGGCGTTTCGTCCTCTTTGATGTGAGCTTGAGAGGTTCCGTAAGATCGACGAGAACATCCTGGTCGTCTTTGGATGCGGTGACCGACTTTGTCTTTCTGCCCATGATTTCGCTGAGTGTGAAGATGAGAGATGCAGAGATACCTGAAGCATTTGGTGGATTGGGGAAAAGATTTTCCAATTGGAAGAGGGCCGATGCAAATCGTTCGAAATCGGAGTTCAATCAATGTGACGGGTGCCGATTGGGAGGAACCAGGCGCTATTCAATTACCCCAATTGTGACCACGCACGTCATTCATTGGCATGTGATCACCTGCTGCCAGGTGGCAATGCATATTTCTGAGTCCTCTCCTATGTGGTTGCAAAGTTCAACGGTCCGGCCCAAATTCTCATCTTCTTTCCCCAGACCATCAAAACGACAATAAATCCAATGGCCGCTCCGCAAACTGCTGCCTGGATTCCAAAGCTCTGCTTCGTTCCTTGCGCCTGGGCCCATGTAACCTGGAAATAACTAACAATAAACCCGCCCACAGTTCTCGCCATGTTCAACCACGCAGACACCTCTCCCGATGCCTCCGGGTAACTGTCCAGACAATAACTGCTCAGCGCCACAGTGGTAATCATCATGCCAAACACATACAAACCCCAGCAGACACTCGTCACCATGAAATGCCACTCGTTCTCGAAGCACTGTCCGATGAGCACCAGCCCCACAATCACGACAGGCATCGCAAGCAGAACAGCTCGCAATCGCACCTCGGGCTCAAAGTGTCCCTTGTGAGAGCGAATGTATTGTTTCGCTAGCGCATCGTGGAGCCAATGCCCGACTGCTTCGCCCAGTGCCACAGCCACGACAGGGGTGAAGTAAAAGAAGCCCACCTGTTTGGGGCCGAATCCGTAAAGGGGTGTGACGAAGATGGCGAGCGTCGTGTTGATGCCTACAGCCCAGGCAAATGTTGCTGCATAAAAGAGACAGGAGATGGCGACAATGGGCTTGAGCAGGACGCTGACCGTTCTCCAGCATGCCTGACCAAAGGTGTTGCGCAGGTGGCGGGACTTCCATTGAGATTGCCCAACCAATCTGGAGATCCGGTTGCCTCTGGGTGGTTGTTGTTCTCCGGGGATGGTTCGATCGTAGTATGTTTCTTGGAGGAACGCCAGGACCAGGAGTAGTCCCAGAACGTTCATGGCGAAGTAGACCCAAAACGGCTTCGACCAGTGGAGAGTTTCGGTCATGAATGCGGCAAAGAGGGGACCGACGTAGGGAGACATGACGATAAAGGATCTAAGGGCAGAGTAGTGTCAGTCCTGATGTCGCTCGGCGATATGGAAAAGTGCGCTTACGCCCAGATATTAATCTTCCTCGCCTGTTCATGAAAGAAAAACATGTCCTTGATGAACATCAACCCTCCGGCCTGGCTGACCGTCGAGAAGAAGCCATTCAGGATGCGAGCAGCCATGAATGACTCGAAGTTGCCTGGCTCCGCACACCAAGCTGCCGTTGCAGTTGAAACAATAAGGAACCAAAAGACGACCGGAAGACGACCAAAGTAGGCAGACAGGATGACGACTGCTCATGTTAGACCTCTTGATCTGTCTGACTGGAGGCAGGCAAACTCACCAATCACACCACCAGCTCCAAGCATAAAGACGTTTCCTGCCTGAGAATGGTTCACGTAATCCGGCGTGGTTTCCCATTCTCTGCATCCCGTTAGCAGCCTCCGACGCCAACGTCAAAGGAAGAGGGACATACACGGCCTGGGGAATCAAGGTAACCGCCCCCGTAGCGCTGCCATAATCCGGCAGGAACGAAACCCAAGACACCACGAACAGTATCAGATGTTTCTTGGTCCAGCTCCAATTGAGCGGATCGTTGCGGTCGTCGCTGGGCTGCGGGATCAAGACGGTATGGCCATCTTTGGCGAGCTTGAGACCAGAGGCATTGGCGCCGTCGCCATCAGAAACCTCAATGATGTACCCTTCGGTCTCTTGGAAGTTATGGAGATCTCCCTTGCGAGGGGTTTCGGCTGTCTCTTTCTCGTGGGAGGCCGACTCCGGGTCGGGGTCGGGGGAAGGGGCCGACGTGGGGTGTTTGTCCGCCATGGTGATGATGGCAGTTGATGCCGGGTCTTTCTGTTCTCCTGCCGCGGTCAATTGATATACAAAGTTGCGCCTTGTCTGAGACCCAGCGCCTGGAGGAAGTGGAGAACAAAGGTAAACATCAAGCACGAGGACTCGGGATCTGCTTTCATTTATTATCACATTGTGTTGCCGACGGCAAGCGACCCTCAACGTCGCACTCTTCCACAAATATTGCATAGTAAGATCACCTCCCCGTTACATTGGATGAGAAACAGATGGCTCGATCCGGTTAAATGCTCCTGTATGATTTGCTGATACCAAGGTTGCACAGACCGAGCCAACGACTCACAACAGTCTTTCCAGTGTATTGATGCTCGGATTGTGAACCGGGATGACAGTCTTGTGTGGGATCTTCCCTGCAGTCTGCAGGTTGTTTCTTTCGGGACCAGAGTCTCGAATAAGCGCCAATGGACGGTTGCAGAGCTACCTTCTGTGTAGGTCATTTGAGTAATGAAGGGGAGGTCATCCATGTAAGGTCACATTGCATTCTCACACTATCTCACAGTGTTGTGAACTTTCTTTCCGGTATTTGTCAGTTGTTGTGGTGGTTGGTCTTGTTAACCATGCAGTTGGTTCCAATCTCTCACTCATCATCGATGCGACTCCAACTACCGACATTAATGGTTCTTTGGTTCAAAGGATCCCCGGCCCCGGCCCCAGGCTTTCGGACAATAACACAATAAAGCCCTGCCGCCGCCCGATATGATGTGCTGTTCGGTTAGCCAATCAAACGGCCCGTGTAATGCAACTTTTGGGACCACCTGATAATTTCGGCAGTTAAAAGTCAACGGTCTTCAACTGAGGATGAGGTCCGAGGCAGCGGATCTTGATCAACGTTTAAGATGATTAGGGTACAAACTCATTGCAGTCCCTCACCATCAAGCTTATGGTGGTCCGAATTACCCTCATCTAAATGAGGTGGCAATGCATGGATGTTTCACTGCAGGGAAACCGCATGCATACCGTGCAACTCTCAACATGTATCACGATTCCGATAGCATCAATCACATACGACCATAGACCGTAGAGAACTCGGCATCCCGTCCGCTCTGCCCTAGATAAGCTACGGATCGCCAGACTAGTACTCAGGTGGGTGACCACTGGGGAATCCCTGGTGTTGTATGTTGTATTTTTTGCTCGCTTAGGTTTTGTTTGCCCCATCACCAAGCCTTGGCAAGCTCTATTTACACCTACAAACTATTTGGCCACGATATGCGCACGGTCAGACCCCTTCCACTCGCAGCAAATGAGCGGTTGTCCGGTTGAGGGACGAGCACACGGGAAAGCCACATGGCCCGGGGAGAATTGATGCAGCCTCAGGTTTCAGCTTTGACCATGCCGCTCTGTTCCCAGTTCTAAAGGTGAAAAAGAATAACGAAAAAAACAAAAATAAAACCCATTCCTGAACCTGGATTCCTGGGTCTTGCAAGACACTACCTACATAGCTAAAAGTAACAAGGTTACCTACCGAAGTCATGTCTTCCTTTTGATATATGGCCCACCGACCTGACCGATTGAGTATGACGATATGCAAATGCCAAAGAAGCAAAATGAGAGAGAGAGAGAGAGAGGGAGCCTGTCCTGCCATGATTGAAAAAAAAAAAAAAAACAAAAAACAATCGGATCCGGAAATGCCCGTTCCCTATCTAGAGAATCGCCGTGTTTCCAAACTTTGCGTGAAACTCTCTGATGTTTTTCAAACCGTCGTGCGAGTTCGCCGGACGAACCAGGTTCTTGGCGTGTTCGAAGTGGCTCATGCGAAGCGTGCGACGCGGAGGCGGTGTTTGCATCGGAGAGGGGGGGTTATCCGGGGATGGGTGCGTCATGCCTTCCCGGACGCAGCGGATGGCGGCCTCGATGATGAGATTCTTGAGATCGGAGCCGGTGTAGAAGGGAGTCTGGTTCGCCAGCTGCATGAGGTCCACGTCCTCGCCGAGCTGCTCCGAGGCGAGGTGGATCTTGAGGATCTCTTTTCTGTCCTGGACCTCGGGCATGCTGATGAGCAGGCGGCGAGGCAACCTGCGGAGGACGGCGTCGTCGAGATCAAAGGGCCTGTTGGTCGAGACGACGATGGTGGGGTTGCTCCGGCTGTCGTTGCCCAGGCCGTCCCACTCCCTCAGGAACTGGCTGATCTGGGAGCGTTCCCAGCTTTTCTGCGAGTCGTTGCGCTTCCCGAGGAGACAGTCGCCTTCGTCGAGAAAGACGATGCAGGGGCTGAGCTTTCGGGCGAGGGAGAACAGGGCTTGGATGTTCTTTTCGGTCTCGCCGACGTAGCAGTGCTTGATGTCGGCACTCGTGACTTCGAGCATGTTTGCTCCGCACTCTTTGGCGAGGGCCTTGATGAGGTGAGTCTTGCCGGTCCCGGGTGGGCCGTACAGGAGTAAGCCCTGCGACGAGCTCATGCTGGGTGCCAAGACGCCGTATGTGAACTCGTGCGGGACCTGGAGGGAAAGGGTGAGGTTTTGGAGGGCCAGCTTCGTTGAGGGATGAACGTGGACCTGGTCATATGTCACCGCCATATTTTCTATTCGGGTTCACCCTTTAGTTCTCTGTTTTGTACTGTTTGGGGTAACATGCAGTCTTACCAGGTCGTACAAGCTTCCGCAAAAGGTTTCCCTCGTGCTCATTACAGCTATTTTCCAGCTCAGCCATCTTTCGGTCTCTGGCTCTCTTCTCATCCTCTTCGGTCTTTCTCCGCTTGGCAGATGCGGTGGAATGTTGAGAAGACTTGGAGACGTCAGAGTCACAGGTGCCTTCCCGGTCACGAGACTGAGAGGAAGTAGACGGGCTCCGTGACCGCTTGCGTGTAGCATCTGGCTTTTCACCGTCTGCTTCCTGGGCTGTCGACTCAGGGTTGGGCTTGGATAGGTCGTCGCCGGTGGAGCACGGTTCCTCCTCTGCGGTTGAAGTGCCGGCAGTTGGAGCAGGCGAAAGGTCAGGGTTGCCGGCAGGGGAGCTAGGAGTGTCGACGGATGATCCTTGCGAGGACTCAACAGTCGCCAGAGTCTCGGGAAGACTGGAATCGTCAGGGGTGGTGGTCATGATGAAATGATGCTGTTGGCGGGGTTGAGGTTATCGATGCGGAAGCCTTTGTTTTTTACTTGTGTATCGAAAGAGGGAAAGTTCGAAAACATTGATTTAATATAACAAGAAAAAGAAGGCACGTTTATAAAAAAAGAAAAAGAAGAAGAAAACAGGACGAATCCGCCTTGGCTGCAAATACTTGAGCCCAAAGACTTTTGCAAGACTTTTGCAAAACTTTTGGCGCAACCTTTGGCAGAACTTTTGACAGATTTCTGGGGCAAAAGCTTTGCCATAACCGTCGGGCGCAAGCTAGCTGGCTGTGTGGCTTGGAGGCCTGCCCACGGCATGCAGGAGTCCCTGGCTGGGCAGATTTGTGACTGGCTCATTTTATCTTGATTGGGTGATGCCACCACCAGCCGCCAAGCGCAACTTTTGTTCCTGCACTTTTGTCAGTCTTTGGTCGCAACCTTTGGCCACGAGTTGGTGTGATTCGTCCACTCGCTGTGCCGCAGATACCTGCACAGCCATGTCGGGCACACATTGGTTTTGTCCTCTGAAGCAGGCTTAAAAGATTTGCATTACACCCGACCTTCAGAATGCAACATCACAGACCTCCTGAAAAATAATCTCAACCTACGTCCCAAGCAACATCATCATGGCAGATGCTGGCAGCCTACACCCTTTGCCCTCGGCTGGCGAGTGGGAGGATCAGCGGTCTTTCATCACAAAGCTTCGGGAGGACCCCAACAACAAGCTTGCTGACATCATGAAGGAGATGCTGAAACGCGGCTTCCACGGGACCGAGGCCGTGTACAAGAAGAAATTCCGCGAATGGGGTTTGCCCAAGTACATTTCTTCGGCAGCAGCCATCGAGGCCGAGAGAAAGAGAAAACAACGCCATGATGACGGCCGACCCCAATCAGAGATTCGAATCAACGGGAGGGTCGTCTCCAGCGACAAGATCGAGAGACATCTCAAGCGAGCCAAGAATACTGAGAAAGGCAGTTCATCGAATCTTGCACCGTCCACCACCGTCATTGTCCAAACTCCGGAAGAGATCTCAAGCTCCACCCCTGAACAGCTTCGAGCCATCACAGTCCAGTCACCCGTTCTCATTGACCCGATTGTGGAGGAGACCATCGAGTTGTATCGACCAAGAATCTCGGACGCTTTCAACATGGCTTCAACATCACCATTGAGCATGGCTCTGAATCAGCAGCCGTGGCCTCTGGGGTCCGACTTCTCAGGCGTAGACCCCTACCTTGCCGGGCAGGGAGACTACAACTTTCAGATTTTCAGCAGCCCTTGGGACGACCCGAGCAGATCAATGTTTAATGCCGCCTCGCAGTCGCAATCCTACGACGTGTCACGCATCAAGCCCGGCCCCCCAACCAAGGCGGTGCGACAACCAATCCACCAAGCGGCACAGAGCGGCCATCAGAGGGTTGTCGAGGCTCTTCTTCGTGCCAGGCCCGAGTTTTATGATGTTCCCGGGGAAAAGGGCGAGACGCCTCTCTGGCTCGCCGCGCAAGGAGGCTTCGTCGGGACTGCCACAGTGCTCGCCAACTACGGGGCCGATATCAACGTTGCCCTGACGAGCAACGGCTCCCAGCGCCGACCAATCCATCAGGCAGCGCAGAACGGGCACGTTGATATGGTACGCTTTCTCCTCCAGCGCAACGCGCTGTTCGATGAGCCCGAGGAAGAAGGGGCCACAGCGCTCTGCCTGGCGTGTCAGGAGGGCCACACAGAAATTGTCAGACTCCTGCTCGAGGCCAACGCCAATCCGGCGGCAGCCACATTCAAGTCGGGCCGCATTTCTCTGCACCAGGCTTGTCAGAATGGCCATTTGGAGGTTGTAAAGCTTCTGCTCCAGTACCGTGTTCCCATCGACTGTCAAGAGAAGGACGGGACGACCGGACTGTGGCTTGCCTGTCAGCAAGGACACGCCGAGATTGCGAGGCTTCTGATCGAGAGGGGCGCCAACGTGAATATCGCAAGCCCCGAAACCGGTCGCACGCCGCTTCACCAGGCCTGTCAGAACGGACACGAAGAGATCGTGTGGCTGCTTCTCGACAATCTCGCCCAGATTGACATTTCCAAGCAGGAACAGGACGGAGTCACCCCGTTGTGGCTTGCCAGCCAGCAGGGATACACGGCAATCGTGAGTCGCCTGCTCGCTCTGGGCGCGAATCCCAATTCTGCGAGCCTCAAGTCCGGGCGCACGCCGCTCCATCAAGCCTCCCAGAACGGCAAGGAAGAGATTGTCCGCCTGCTTCTCGACAAAAACGCCATCGTGGACGCTGGCGAGGAGGACGGCGCGACACCGCTGTGGCTTGCCGCACAGGGAGGCTACTCCGGCATCGTCAAGCTGCTCCTCTCCAGAGGGGCAAACCCGAACGTCAAGTCGGTCAAGAACAAGCGTTCCCCCCTGCACCAGGCTTCTCAGAGCGGACACTTTGAGGCAGTCACCGTCCTCCTCGAGAACGGGGCGGTGCCGGACTCTACAGAGGAAGACGGGTGGTCGGCGCTCATGATGGCGTGCCAGGAGGGACATCTGAACATCATCTCGGCCCTCCTCGATCGCGGTGCTCAAATCAACCTCCTAGAGAAAGACGGCGCGACCGGATTGTGGATGGCCGCTCAGCAAGGCCACACGGCCGTTGTCGAATTTCTCCTCAAAAAGGGGGCACGGCAATTGGCGACCCACATGGCGAAGCGAATGCCCATTCACCAGGCTGCGCAGAACAACCATGTCGAGGCTCTGAAGCTGCTCGTTGAGCACGGGGCCGACATCAACTGCCGGTCCGACGCGAACAAGCAGACCGGAGGGATCACGCCGCTCTGGCTCGCCTCTCAGGGCGGCCACGATGCGATTGTTGAGTATTTGATTGAGAAAGGGGCTGAAGTGACGCTCGATTGAGTTATCGCTGATTTTCTTTCTTTTTTTCTTGCCATTTCTTTCATTGTGCCGTTGGCTTTTTTCCTTATCTTTGACCGCATAGCTAGGTACCTACCTTCAACTTTACGATTATTTCTTTTCTGTTTATTCCTCTCTCCTCGGCCATTTCCCTTACACAGTGAGAAAAAAAAAATAAGTAACTAGTTTAGATAGAGTTAAATGATATTTCACGTTTTGAGTCTTACCGCTACATGTCTCAACAATGCCGTGAAAATGAAACAGCTCGGTGATTGTGAAAATACGCTTGGTTGCCATAAATTTAGCCTTCTGGATCCGTTTTCTCAAGTCCACGTAACCAAGAGCTGGTCGCCAGATAAAATCAGGAACATGTTCAAATATCGCCACTACTACTCTCAGGAAAACAAGTAACAGCGTTAATAGTAATTGAAACCCTCAACTTCAAAACAGGAGGAATCAACAAGTTTAGTCAGCAGAACCTTTGTCTGACTGACAAAAATTTTTGAAATGCAAAGGTTTCGGAGACCAAAGCCACTGGCAGATCTTTGCAAAAGTCGCAATACTTTTGCCGTGACTTGTAACCTTTGGGCTCGATGCTGCCTCACTTACACCACATTACAACTCAGAGACGGGATGCAAAGGTTTGATGGAAGAGATTGTGGCAAAAAATGCTGCGTTAAAATAGCCTCGTTTCCCAAAAGTCATCAACACAAGTTTTCATAGCATTCCCTATTTGAAAGAGTATATATCAGACACGAATTCCCCCCGAAGAGACAACCATATACCCAGCATCATTCATCTTTTAACAGTCAGAGACAGCTCCATACTTGGACACTGGACCGCTATAGCTTGTCTTGATCAACCATATCCACCGCTATCACCCACAAGACTCCAAAGTGACCGACACTATCAAAAACTTCAAAACTTATCCTTGTTAACAACAGCAGCTTTCAGCCGCCCACGAAACTCCAACCAGCCTGAGAGATGTCTCAACAACAAAACACCACAGTACGTCACAGCATCATCCCTTCCCTTCTTGACTCTCAACCAAATGCCCTTTTTCTCCCTCGTTACTTCCTTACTGCCTACTACGGATCAAGCAAGCAAATCCCAGTCTTGTTCCACCAGTTCCTCAATTCCAGACACAACACTAATGCGAGATATTACCTCTTCAGAGATACCCCACACCGTCGGCCGCAATGGACCGTTGGCTCAAGGAAACCCCCAGACACGAGTTCTTTCACGGGGTTTATCCCAGGTATCCCGCTGCAGGCGGAAAGTCTGCTACTGGGGGTTCTGTAGCAGGAGGAAATGCATCTGGTTATAGATCCGCGAGTGGTGGCGCAGATTCGTCAAGCGAGGGATACACGAACAAACGGGACGGGGTTGGGTCGGGCGATGGGAAATGATTGATGATGAAGTTTTGTTTCTGCAGCAGAGTGTGGTGGTCAGTGGGTAGTTAATTTGGAACCTCTTTACCAAAGTTGGCAGAGTGAGGAGGGGATATGGGATCTTGGAGAGAAGTTGCGGTGGCTATTGCGAGTTTTTTTTTTTTTTGGGGTGGTAGACCGGCACAGATGGGCTTTTTGGGCGTTTTTCTTTTTCCTTTTCATTTTTTCATTTCGTTTTTCTTTCGTTCTTCTTTCTTTCTTTGGTTTTTTTTTTTTTTAGAAGGAACTGGATCGGGTAGGTGGTACGGAATTAAACAACCAGCTGTGTGATATCCGCAATCCTTGGTCTTTTACATAGATATTATCCAAGGTTCTTTTTTGACGGCATTTTCGTTTTCTCAACCAACCTGTTTATCCCTTTGGAGGCCTGTTAATGCACATGTGGCGAAGTGCCGTGCTGCGCTCCCCGCCGCCCTTCATTTACTTATCTAGTGTGGCTCTGGCCTGGAAATCAACCGATTGGACGGGATGTAAAAAAACACCAACGTTGTCAAGTGCCGATTGGTATACTGCAGATTGGGATTAGATTAACCAGGAATTGCAGCCAAGACTGTCGCGACAACCCAGCTTGCCACCTGGGTTGAGGAATGGGTATAAACTGGCAAGAGACTCGACCCGTCCGTTCCACGGAAACTCATCCGGCATAACCGTTCACAGCAGATCAACCAACAATGGCCTGGTCGACTCTCGCGCTCGCCGCGCTCCTGGCAGCCGGCTCGGCCAACGCGGCCACCATCGACATCCGACAAAGCGCTCGCGGCTCCGACTTCCTCCGCTTCAGCTGCTCCCAGCTCGTCGTCGAACGCGCCGACCCCATCGTCAACCCGGGACAGCTCTTCTCCCCCCACACCCACCAGATCGTCGGCGGCAACTCCTTCAACGTCACCATGGACCCCGCCACCATCGACCCCCCTAAGCAGTCCAAGTGCACCTCCTGCCGCATGGTCGAAGACTTTAGCAACTACTGGACGGCCTCCATCTACTTCCAGTCCCCGGAGAACGGAACGTTTAAGCGCATCCCGCAGATGGCCAACGGCCAGCTCAACGGCACCCTCATGGACCAAACCGGCG
This sequence comes from Cladorrhinum sp. PSN332, assembly GCA_033297175.1. Lineage (NCBI taxonomy): Eukaryota > Fungi > Ascomycota > Sordariomycetes > Sordariales > Podosporaceae > Cladorrhinum > Cladorrhinum sp. PSN332. The sequence continues at coordinate 49,544 of MU858838.1, read as the reverse complement.
GCATCACCGTCTACTACATGCGCCCCTTCAGCGGCACCAACAAGAAAACGACCGTCTTCTCCCCGGGCTTCCGCATGATCGCCGGCAACCCCCAAAACCAGAAAAAGTCAACCGGCCCTCTGGTCAACTGCCATCGGTGCCTGGGGAAAAACGACCGCACGATGGGAGGCAACGGCGCGCCCTGCGATCGCTCCGACACTGCCGAGTTCCCCAACAAGCCGTGCCCCGGCGGGATCCGCGTGACGGTCATTTTCCCTTCCTGCTGGGACGGCAAGAACGTCGACAGTCCGGACCACCAGAGCCACGTGGCGTACGCGCCGGGGAACCAAGCGCTCGCGGGGGATCGGTGTCCCGCCTCGCACCCCGTTCGCATCCCGCAGGTCATGTACGAGGTCATGTACGATACCTCCGGGGCGTTTGCGAACCCCGAGTACTACAAAAACGGGAAACAGCCGCTCGTGTACAGCTTCGGGGACAAGACGGGGTACGGGGCGCACGGGGATTACCTGTTCGGGTGGGAGGCGGGTGCCCTGCAGAGGGCCATGGACGGGCTGGGCACCAACTGCCACAGCGAGCAGTGTCCGGCGCTGAAGCTGCAGACTCCGCGGGCGGCGAACGAGTGCGTCAAGCAGCAGCAGAGCCGGGAGGACGTGGGGAGCGACACCTGGTTGAAGGAGCTGCCGGGCGGTGTTCAGGTGTATTAGGGGGTCCTGCGTGATGGTCTTGGGAGAGTTTTCCTTTTTTTTTGTTTTTGGTGTGCGGATTAGCTAGCGTGTCGCGGAGGTTTCACATGACGGAAGACAAGGGTGAGAGAACTTGAAGAATGCCTTACTGCCCGTTTGAGCAAACCACACAGATGGTTATCACTCCCTTCCCATGCCTAACCTCGCCTTCTGCCCTGACCGTATTCTCTTTGATCCGTCTGTTATTCTCGGCGATCGGTCCGAGATACCTCCCAGTCGTTTCATCGTCAATCCTGGAACCAGACCCTTTCCACAGTGACACCAGCTAGCGGTAACCCAACAAGAACAGGTCCGAGAGGAAACACATCCCTGAGATCGAGACTTTGAAAGGAGACTGGGTTGGGTTTAAATAGACGCGCCTGAATAATTCTGCAGATGAGTTCCTGTCTCCCGGCAAATCTGGCCGTATCTTAGTCTCTCCCAAAACAATACGACAGGGATTAGTGCTTCGGGGTCTCTTCTAAGCGGGTTGTTGACAAATGCCTTCGGGTTGACTTCAGGTAGATTTTCGGTTACACAAGAGATGGTGTGAGCGAGCTTCTGGATTTGATCAGTGTTGCAACTGGAATAAGTTTGTGCGACGGTCCCACAGAATAACGTTGGCTCGCAACTACCGTAGATGGGGATGCATGTCAGACCGTTGGCTGCGCGTCTTGTTTGTGTTACCATGTTGTACGGTCGAACCAATCTATTGTGCGGGGTTGGCCTGCAATATCAGATGTTGTGGTAACACAGATATGACAGGGCGGAAGGTATGAACAGTATCTGGGTGTTCATGGCTATTGCAGAGAATGCTGATAGAGGGTACCGGTACATGGTGAGCGTGGAACCTCCTGGGACTATCAGGACCATTCATGTATATATTTAGCCATCTTTCCGCTGTCTTGTCGTTGAATACATCACTCATAAAATCATTTCAGCATCGAGAGATTGGCGTTTTCTTTTTATCTTGACACTCCGTCGAAGCTCGAAAGCCTCGCACCAACATGACCCCCGTCCCCCAAAAAGACGACTCGATGGTACGAGTGTCCTCTGACGACCCCGGCCCGTCTGAAGAAATGGAACTCGAAACCAAACTCCCGACCCGAAAACTGCTCCGCAAGTTAGACACCAGGTAAACACGCTCCCTTCTATCCCTCACAAATCACAAACATTTGTTGACCCTGCCCCAGAATCCTCCCCGTCTTCGTCCTCCTCGTCCTCTGCTCCTTCCTCGACCGCACAAACGTAGGCAACGCCAAAGTCTACAACATGGACAAGGACCTCGGCCTCTCCCCGCTTCAGTACCAGCAGGGCCTCGTCGCCTTCTACCCTCTGTACATCGCCGGCGAGATCCCCAGCAACCTCGTGCTCAAAAAGATCACGCCCAGAATCTGGATAGCCTTCATGACTTTTCTCTGGGGTCTGTTCTGTCTCTGCCTGGGCTTCGTCCACAACTTTGACCAGTTCATCGCCCTCCGAGCTCTGCTGGGTCTGGCCGAGGGAGGTCTCTTCCCCGCCATGGTTCTCTATCTGTCCACCATCTACACCCGCTCCGAGCTCGCCCTGCGCATTGGGGTTTTATACACGTCTACCTCCCTGTCGAGCGGCTTCGGAGGGCTTCTGGCCAGGGCCATGGGCGCCATCGGAAACCGCGGAGGCCTAACAGCCTGGCGGTGGATTTTCGTCATCGAAGGACTCTTCACCATCCTCTGCGCGGCATTCACCTACTGGATGCTGCCCAACACCCTGGAGACGGCATCTTTCCTCTCCCCCAAAGAGCGGCAGCTGGCCGTCGCGCGACAAACCGGAGTCGAACACGGCACGGGAAACCAAGAAACCCGCGAGCAGTTTTCCTGGGCCGAAGTCGGTCGCGCGTTTACTTACCCCCTGACCTGGCTCACCGCCTCTGCCTACTTCGGCCTCCTCTCGGCAATCTACTCCATCGGCCTTTTCCTGCCGACCATCATTCTGAAGCTCGGATACACGGCCAACCAGGCGCAGCTCATGACGGTGCCGCCCTACGCAGTCGCAGCCATCATGACGCTCATCGTCGCCTTTGCCTCTGACAGACTCAAACTCCGCGGCGTGGTCATGCTCTTCACCGTGCCAATCGCCATCATCGGATACGCCGTCATTGCCAATCTCGGTGCCGATGCAAACCCAAAAGTCAAATACGGCATGACCATCATGATGGCCACGGGGGTCTACAGCAGCGTGCCGCCCAACCTGGCCTGGCTGGCCAACAACTCGGCCGGACACTACAAGAGAGCCACGGCCGCGGCGCTGCAGCTCGCCATAGCCAACTGCGGGGGGATCCTGTCGGTGTTTCTATACCCAGACGTGGACGGGCCGAATTTCCACAGGGGCCACACAGTCATCTTGGGATTACTGGTGGCGGGGTGGTTTTTGATTCTGACCAACGTCTTGGTCTGCGCAAAGATTAACAGGGACAAAGCGAGGGGGAAGCATGACGAGTTTGCGGGGTGCGGCGACGACAGGGATCCGAGCTTCAAGCTTGTTTTGTGATTTGGAGCCGAAGCCCACTACCCACCACCATAGATAATTCTTTTCTTTGTTATTGATGGGGGCAAGCCCCCAAACCCCCGGCCTCGCTTCGCTCGATGATCTATCTATATCTTAATGATACCTAGCTTCGTTCACTAAATTAAACTCTAGAATACCGGCCCGCCTGGAAATGTTGGTTCTTTAGGTATGGATGAATTATATCCTAAACAATTTCTGGCGAAATAATTTTACCAGTGCCAGCGCACAAACCCGTCACTAGAATCAGGATAATCTATAGAGGGCTAGTACTCGAGGGGCTAATCTCAGAGTACCCAGTATTGTAAGGCTATTAATGGACAAAAGCCTACATGTACCTAAGCTATGAGAAAAGTCACGGAATATCGAGCGAAGCGAGGCCGGGGGTTTGGGGGCTTGCCCCCATCAATAACAAAGAAAGGGAAAAACCTATTATACTAATTGTACCTTGGCATGTACCATACTGTCAAATAGCAACAGCCCACTTGGGAAACATGTCATACGAAACAGGAACCGAAGCCTCGTCCCTGTCGCGGATGTACTCCTCCACCGACAAAACCTCGTGCTGGCTTCTGGTTCCCATGACGACTCCTCGATGCTGGATGAACCGCGCGTATCCCATTGTCTGTCGTTTCCACTCCTCACGGGTGATCTTGCCGGCCACGTAATCGGCGCAGAGCATGGCGTCGTAGGCTGCCTGAGCGGTGCTCGCTACCGTGTGCGGACGAAACCCTGCGAGGGCGTCCCCGATGAGTACGACCCTGCCGTTGAGGAATTCGTTGGTGGGACTGAGCACGTCCGTTACTGCCTGGACGAAGGGTCGCTCGGCTTTACACACTATCTCTGCGAATTGAGGTGGTAATTTCTCTCGAGCGATTTCTTGTTGTTTTTTCCAGGCGATAGGGTCGACCATGCCCGGGGGTAAGGTGATGCGGTGCCTGCGACCGTTGCGGTCCGTGAGAATCCGGTCGAGCTCCGGGGAACCCTCGGGAAAGTTGGTGTAGTAGACGAAATTGATAAGACGTTCGCCCGGTTGGATGGACCCGTTCTTGCCGGGGATGAGATAAGCGAGAATTTGGATGCCGGGAGCGTGGAAGAAGGTGAACTTTTCTGCCAGCGTGGAAAGGGTTGAGGGCGTGGCGGAATGCTCAGGGACGGTGCCGCGGAGGGCGCAGTAGCCTGCGTAGCTTCTTTCTGTATCGGGCGCGAAGAGGGAGCGGATGGTGGAGCTGGGACCGTCGGCGCCGATGAGCATGTCGGCGGTTAAAGTGCCCGTGATGGAGGGGCTGGTGGTTGATTTCCACGATACGACAACACCGGAGCCGTCAGGATCGGAAATGACAGAAGTGACGTTGCGGTCGTGGTGATGGACCGCGGTGCCGTGGGACGGATCCGAAGGTGGGACGTCACAGTAAGGGGAGGGGATGCCGTCGTAGTTGGCGCGCATGAGAAAGTAGGTGAGGTCCCAGGAGCTCATGTCGTGATCAGCCGTGGCCGTGTGGATGACTTGGCCGGCATGGTTGAGGTATTGACGGCAGGAAGAGGGGACGGATATCTCTTGGCGCTGGGATCGGTTGTACCTTTGGAGAAATTCCAGGGCGTGTCCCCCGGCGACGATGCCGGCTCCTTGGTCGTGAAGAAGCGGGGTTGGGTTGCGTTCGAGGATGGTGGTGTTGTGGCCCAAGGCTTTGAGGGCGATACCTGTTGCCAGGCCTCCTAGGGAGCCACCAACGATTGCGAAATGCAGCTTTTTGCTAGGTTCTGTTGTCGTGGCCATTGTTTACCTATTCCGAGTCTTGACAGAGAAAAGAAAGTCTGTGACGACATGCACGTACTCCAGGCCCCCCGCTTTATTGTTATAATCCTACCGTGATTGTGCGCCCAACCAAACTGCCGGCTTACCTACATGTGTACGGATAAAAGGAGAGATATGCAGTCTGAACCAACAGCACCTGCCTAATACTATAACCGGTTGTGTTACACCTCTGGAGCCTTCAGGGGACATTGCATACGCCCACACGAATCCAAGACTTGGGATCATGAGGCAGGTATAGCTGTCAAATTATTTAGGCCGGCGTAAAATCACTGCTGAAAAAGGCCCAAGCACCCCGCGCTTTTGACTGCCCGGTACGGACTTGGGATTGAGAGCCTTGTCAAACACGAGACCTTGGGGCATATCTCGTCACGGGTGAGAGGGAAAACGGAACTTACCTGTATATAGTGACCAGGACGACAAGGTTGCCAGTAAAGAAAGCAACATATAAAGAGCCTAAGCATCTTTATCACCCTCACAACATCAAAACAAACCACAACCACCAGATCAAAAAGGAGGATATTCGTGAAGAAGCGTAAGGGGAATTTTGGGCCTGTCTAGATAACCACCGGCCCAGTCTTTCAATACAATGTTGTCAATTTGCCCAGAGTTTTCTTGTCTTCCGTTTCGTGTCTCTTCCTCTAGAAATGTGACAGGCGCGCTGATAGTGACTCTCTTACCTACCTGGTGTGGGACATGGCGTTGGAAGCAATGGACGTGCAATGAGTGCCATTGAGGAATAGAAACTGAGTCTAAACCAATACCAAGGTCCTCCTCACACCAGATTTGGCGATCTCGGCGTCACGCATGTTGGCCACCTGCATCTGGAGTAAACCGATACGCCGGAACTCGTTCGTGCCAGCCCCAGATTCCTCAATCACCAGAAGAAAAAGGTCGTAACAGTGGTCTATCCTGTTCGGCCGCGCTTGGAATGATCTTGTGATGCCCAAGATGCAGCATGGAGACCCCTCGGGGCCCCAATCTCTCGACTCGTCGACAAGAAACCAACCGTGCGTAAAGGGGCCAACCAGATCGGCATCCCGGGATTTGCCGCGTATCTTACTCTGCCATATCGTCCCGCGAACCGTAAGACGTCCTGCTCGCACTCGCCCGAATAATCCGGGATCAACCTCATCCACCCATGCGTCGATAAGCTCCAGGTCAAGCCCTTCAACGGGCGATATCACGGCCGGGGGGTCAGTGCTGGGGAAGAAACTCGTATGGTAGCCCACCGCCCCGACGACGGATGCCCAGCTCCATGATGGACCGCAGTCGGCGTGGCGGATGAGGGTCCCTGGCATTCTGGCCGTCCATGTCAGACCGACGCTGAGGTCTTCTTTCCACAGTCCTGCCAGGTGTGTCCACGAGCTGATGCTCGCCAGTCGTGAGACAAGCCCGGCGATGCATGGCAGCTTGTCGGTGTGGTAGGAGAGGTGGTACCTGGAGACTTCAGATATCCAGCTGTAAAGCCTGCGGGGCGTTTGGACCCCCGACGAGTCATCATTCGCCGCCGGCGTGACAGCCCAATACTCATTGTCTTGGGCCCACGAAGCCTTGGATGCGTAACTGACGTTCAATCCGCCACTAGGACCGCCCTCAGCCCGCACTGGAGTTTCACCTTCCTGGCAGAACTCGGTACAACAGTCCCAGCTGAGCCCCCAATGCGTGAGGTGGATGCTTGCCACCGACACCAAGGTTTCCTGGAACACCCAGCCTCGCGTTCGAAGGCGTGTCGGGCTCCAGCCGTACATGTCCCGCGGTGGGATGGGCGCGCTCACGGCGAATATCTCGGAGCCCTCTGGCGAAAGGTGAGAGATTGTTCCTATACGGGCGCCGTAGTCGCTCAATTTGCGCACTACGCCCGAACCGCTGTTTGGTGCGTCGGCCACGGCAATACTGAACACGCAGCTGTTGTAAATGTCCGTCATGCTTCTGGCATGCTCGGCCCAGTCTCCGTCGGCACCCTGCATGATACAAAGCGCGTCTATCCAGAGATAGCGGAACCCGAGGGCGTGAGTAAAGAGGATGACGTCTCGCAGCGTTTCCGGGAACGAGGAAAGTGATATGCCGTTGCAATGCTCTTTCAGATTGGAGGAAGTCGTCTTGAGCGCTGGCGTGGCACCCCAGCAGTAGCTCAGAGTGACGTAGGGACCTCTCTCCCCGTTGGAGCGGTAAAGAACGACAGAGCCTTGATCGGCACTGGAAATGTCTAGGACGTGCTTCGGCAGAGGTGTGGTGCCACGGGTACGCGAACAGGCTGGGTGCTCGGTGAGGCACCGGTTCAGCCAGCCTTTCGCCAGCTCGATATTGTCTTTCGTTGTGGGATAGGAGTCTGGCACAGGAGCCACGAAACTCCCAGGGAACAGAATTGCGTTCTTCAAGATGATCTTTCCCAAATTGTACGAACCGGGTAACGAGTGTGCCCCTCGAGCTTCCTCATGACGAACAGTTTTTATCGGGGAGTGATATATGGCAATGCTGGCTAAAAAGTGGTGGGCAACGAGATCGCTCGGCGTGACCCAAAAAATTGCGTCGTTGGCGTCATCGTCAGCAGGTCGAGTCTCGATTTCGTATTTGTCGTAGTCGATGTAGTCGAATTCCTGCGTTATCAGAGAACAGGTGGCGCATCCGGCTTTTGCAGATTCGAGTAGAGCATCTTTTGTCTTGTGGTGCTCTCTTTTTATGCCCGTGTTTCCGGGATTCGTCAGTACTGTTTCTACCAGAGCACGGCACAAGTCGCATATCAAGGCCTCTATCTTATACTTGGCATCGGGTGAAGGCTCGTACGTTAATAATGACAAGGCTGTACGGCTGCTGTTCGTTTTATTGGTCATGTTACCGATGCATAACGAGAGAGATCTCAGGTTGAGGTTTTGTGAAGGACCGAGGTTTCGGGTTCTTGTCGCTGCCGAGAAGTGCGGGGTACATCTTTGACCTTTGGCATGATACTCCCCTTTAACAAAGATTGAATTGTTTTGTTTGTTTACCACCTTGCGGGGCATACATCACAGTGGTCAAAGTCAAAAAGATTTCCTCCTACATCGTCTTCGCCATTTACTTTGCAGAGGTCTTCATCGGACAGTTCAAATTGGAAATAACTGAGGGCCGGGCACTCAGGAGCTTGTGGCATAATGAGCAAACCATTGCCGATGAAGCTTCTGATCAAGTGTCCAGATGAAAGCCTAGTTTCCACCAGACACGCTGTTTATATCGGCACTCAATGGAACTACCTCGTCCCACTTTGGCTGTGACCGTTGTAGCTATTTTCATGCCGCTTTGTAAGCTGAGAAATCTGTTACCATCATCACCAAGGCTGCCAAATCTGTTGGCGCTGACATTTCCAATCTTTTCAAGCAATATCGGCCGACTATGATATGAGCCAAGGTTGCGTCAGGGACATGAAAGATATTACCGCAACCCCTCAGCTCGCAATGTTGGGGAGACTGCAGGAGATAGTGTTGTGTAACGATGCAAAGATTTTGGTTGGTAACACATGGTGATAGGTCTAGAATACAATGTGGCTGCAGGTGGGCATGTCGGCATGTCGTACCAACGCAACCCATCAACCAATCCGCCTCATGAAGCCGGCAGTGAGGAATTTGGGTCGGCATATGCAGTCAGCTTTGGTAGATACATCCTCATTGCATAATACCTTGCCCATGGAGACAATGATGGCAAGGATCATGGATAATGTTGATTTTATGTGTAAGCGCTCTTTAAACTCCTGGCTCGTGTTTGAGCGGAATGCCAACATAAAATCCCCTCCATCTCCCTGACAGAACGCATCATCTTGCTCGGTACAGTCTACTCATCCAACAATGCTTTTCACATCTTGCTCTTTACTGTTTCTCATTGCGGCTACCGCATTAGCCCTTCCACTCAACTTGGGCGCATTGTCACTCACTGATGCCGCCATCGACTCGGGATTGGCGCTGAAGGGTCTCAACGCCCTAGCGTTGGCAGACGCTTTCACCAGGTTTAAGCCCGGCCAAGGCTGCGATCCATCAAAAGTCAAGATCAGACAGGAATGGAGGACCATTTCCAAGCCCCGTCGCAAACAATTCATTGCCGCCGTCAAATGTCTTGCCCAAAAACCAAGCATCTTGCAACAAGTCCCCGGAGCCCTCAACCACTACGACGACATTGTCTGGGCTCACGCTACTCGTGCAGGCTTTGTACACGGCTCTGGATATTTCTTGCCATTTCATCGCTACTTTATCCAAGTGCTCGAGAAAGCTGTTGAAGGTTGTGGTTGGGACGCCGGTCTTCCTTATTGGGAATGGGGTCTCGATGTCAACGGTCCACATCTCTCACCCGTCTTTGACGGATCAGATACCTCCCTTGGCGGTAATGGCGCCTTCATCCCCAACAGGCCACCTTTGACCTTTATACCACCGAATCATAATGTGTCTGTAACTGTGGGTGCTGGAACCGGCGGTGGATGCGTTGATAGTGGACCATTCAGACAAGGAGAGTGGTCTGTTAATCTCGGCCCGTACCCAGAAGATATTACAGGCATTGCTCCTGCTGATTCACAACTGCCGGCTACTCCACGCTGTATGGTCCGCGACCTGAGTGCAGAATATATTCAACGCTGGAACACTCTTGGAAAAACTACACGTCAAATTCTTGATCACGCCAACATCCGAGACTTTCACGGATTCCTTGTAAGTTGCTTGGGTGCGAGCGGTTTGTTCTTTTGCTGACACAGTCAGGATGGCGATTTTCGAGTTTCGCCTCAGCCCATACAAGTGCACGGCGGCGCTCATTTTGCCATTGCCGGCATTGGGGGCACTGCCGGAGACGTCAGGATCTCACCCAATGATCCAGGGTTTTGGCTCACGCATGCAAGCTTGGATCGCGTGTGGTGGATTTGGCAACATCTCGACTTTGAGAATCGACAGGTTTGTAATTTGATGATAATTTATTCCGAGTCCCAGACTAATTCAATCCTTCAGGGTGTTTGGGGCACGCAAACTTGGATGAACAGGCCCCCAAGTCCAGACGTCACGGGTGAAGACTTTTTGGATGTTTTGCCTCACGCCCCGGCAAGGAAGATTAAGGATCTCATGAATACCGTAGGAGGGACGCCATTTTGTTATGTTTATGTGTGATATGCTAGCGGGGCTTGGGCCATGCCTCTCTTGTGATCGTTTGAGATGAAATGGCTTTGGTTACTCGCAGAGATGCGTGACAAATTAGACCACCGTCCAGTGTTTAAGCTCGTCTTTAAAGATAAAACTGGCCATGTTGGCACTCTGTGTTTTCTTTTGCCGTTATCCGTGCTTCAGAACAACACTGCTTTTGGAAAGTGATTTGAATAGACAATGTCTCAAAGGGATTGATTGTATTTGTCTTAACTCCATTGGTATGCTAGAGAGGGACTTCTTATAGAGCTCTTCACAGGGATAAGGATCACGTAATACATGGTAACTCAGACTTTTAGCAAGGCAGACTTTCTGTCCATCAGTCAACGGTGATCTTGCTGTTGCTGCTGCAATCGTAGTCGATGAGCCACTCATCAAAGAGTTCCAAAGGGGGTGCAGTTCAGAAATCTTGGGGCCTTCCTCCAGAGCTGGTCGCAGTGGGTATTTCTCTTGCGCTGGCCAATGATGGCGTTGACCACCTCCATCTTCTCCTCCAGCTCTTCGGTCTCTCCTCGAGTAAGGAAGGTGCATCCTGCGGGTTTGCCTACAAGAGGTTGCTGGATTTCCTGACTTATAATGCACCCAGATAACGGAACAGAAGTTGTGGAGGGCGGCAAGTGACCCGTAATTAGACGCGGTATGGGAAAGAACACCGGGTTGATGAAGGAGAATAACGAGCGCAAGAGCATAGAGGTGATATTGGAGGAATTATGTTGATGGTAGTAAGGAGGGGTTGGCAGATAATACCCAAGATGTATGACCTTTATAGGTACTCATTGCCACAGATTCAGAGTCAGACTGGCCCTGATAGCAAGTCGTCAAGTCATCCGCGGAGCTCAGCGTGTGCACCATTGGCATAAAGGCTGACCACTCTATCTCGGAAAACGCATTCGGCCCCACGCTGTTGGGACCCAGGATTGTGACAAACGTCGCGTAAATCCGACCATTCTGTTCACAACATCAAATAAGCCATTGCAGAGTTTCGCTTCCGTTAAATTTATTAAAAGACAAGAAGAGGTGTCGTCGTTGCGCTTATCTTATCTTGCATCAAGCTTATCTTTTCCGACAATCAGGTTTTCTTGATCCAAACTTTCTCATCCAAAATCGGACTCGGGATGACAACCGTCAAGAAATCGGTCCAACGGTCACCCCGTCGGCATTCAGGAAATCCGGTCAAGAATTGAAACAATTCCTGTTCTCGGCTTGATGCCGACTCGCAGCGCCCACATGGAACCACAACAGCATTTCGTGGGGGCTGCAAGGATCGATGATGCGAGATGAGATGACGTGTGGAGACGGAATCATCCCGAAACTCCAAAGGCAGGCCAATGGCGTGACAGGATCAAGCGGAAGAATGCCGACAATCCAAGCCCAAGGGGGGATTTTCCCATGATGGAACCAGAGGCCCACAAACCAAGGCATCCAAATATTTACCTGATATTTTCCCTCTTTCCCTTCCCATGGTTCGTCACAAAGGCCAAGACTTCTTCATCCCGTCCCCATGACAAAACCGACGAAAGAAGAAGGCAGGTCTGCCGACCAGCGTGGTCTTGCTGCGACCAGCGACAACACCACCAGCACCTTGGCCTCAACTGATTCTGTCGATGGAATGGATACCCTAGCGGGAGACCATGATCCCTACCACCGCCGAGGAGTTCGACATTCGATGGAACTGGAACATAACGATGCAACTGAACTTCACCGCATCGCTTCGGCACTCTCCCGCCACCGATCCCACGCCACTGCAGCAGGAGGACACCGACAAGATGTTGACTCTGATGATCCGACTCTGGATCCGGCATACGAGCACTTTGACGTGACGAGATGGGTTGGGCACTTTTTCTCGCAGCTCAACGAGCAGGGACACAAGTCTGCTCGGCTGGCTGTCGGGTTTAGGAATCTCAACGTATTTGGATCAGGTTCGGCCTTGCAGCTTCAGGAGACGGTGGATTCGGTTCTTTCATCGCCGCTTCGAATCGGGGAATTGTTCAGCAAGCAAAAGAAGAAGCCAAAGCACATTCTTCATGGCTTCAATGGTCTGCTCAGGAGTGGTGAACTCTTGGCAGTTCTCGGCCGACCTGGCTCGGGATGCAGCACTTTTCTCAAGACCATCTGCGGAGAGTTGTATGGTCTCTCTGTTGACAAGGAGTCTGGCATCCACTACAACGGCGCATCCCCCGAGCAGATGAAGAAGGAGTTCAAGGGCGAAGTCATCTACAATCAGGAGGTCGACAAGCATTTCCCGCACCTTACTGTTGGACAAACTTTGGAGTTTGCGGCTGCCATGCGCACGCCTTCGCAGCGTTTTGAGGACATGTCACGCTCCGAGTATTGCCAGTACATCGCCCGGGTTGTCATGGCTGTCTTTGGGCTTTCCCACACCTACCACACCAAGGTTGGCAATGACTACGTGCGCGGTGTTTCCGGTGGTGAGAGGAAGCGAGTGAGCATTGCCGAGATGATCGTTGCCGGATCGCCCATCAATGCTTGGGACAACAGCACCCGCGGTCTCGACTCAGCTTCGGCCCTCAAATTTGTCCAAGCTCTTCGACTCTCTTCGGACATTGCTCGCGTCTCCCATGCGGTTGCCATGTATCAGGCCAGTCAAGCCATCTACGACGTGTTCGACAAGGCCACGGTGTTGTACGACGGTCGCCAGATCTACTTTGGCCCTGCTCAATCTGCCAGAGCCTACTTTGAGCAACAGGGCTGGTACTGTCCTCCCCGCCAAACCACTGGCGACTTTCTCACATCCATCACGAACCCAGAGGAACGCATCCCCCGTCCAGGCATGGAGCAAAAGGTCCCGCGCACCCCGGAGGACTTTGAGCGGTACTGGCTCGCCTCTTCCGAGTACCAGGCTCTCCAGAACGATCTCAACAATTACGATGCCGAGTTCGAAGGAGAGCGCCAAGAGCAGAGTCTCACCCAGCTACGCGAGACCAAGCATCACCGCCAGGCAAAACACGTCCGCGCTAGCTCCCCATATACCATCTCGGTCCTTATGCAGATCAAGCTCAACACCAAACGAGCATATCAACGACTCTGGAACGACGTGGCTGCGCCCCTCTCAATGGTCTTTGCCAACCTCGTCCTTGCCCTCATCATCGGTTCCATCTTTTACGGCAATCCTGATGCCACGGTCGGATTTGAAGGGAAAGGGTCCGTCTTGTTCATGGCCATCCTGCTCAACGCTTTGACAGCCATCTCGGAAATTGACTCGCTTTACGCCCAACGTCCTATGGTGGAGAAACACGCCTCGTACGCATTTTATCACCCTGCCACGGAAGCCGCTGCAGGTATCGTCGCCGACATACCCATCAAGTTCTGCACGGCCGTCGTCTTCAACCTCATCGTCTACTTTCTTGCCGGCCTTCGACGCACCCCTGATCAGTTCTTCCTGTACTTCTTGGTCTCCTACATCTCGACTTTTGTCATGAGCGCCATCTTCCGCACCCTCGCTGCAATCACCAAAACCGTCTCCCAGGCCATGGCGCTGGCTGGCGTTCTGGCCCTTGCTCTGGTCATCTACACCGGCTACATCATTCCTGTTCCGCAGATGCATCCCTGGTTCAGCTGGATCAGATGGATCAACCCCATCTATTACGGTTTCGAGATCTTGGTTGCCAACGAATTTCACGGGAGGGAGTTTACCTGCTCGGATATTATGCCGCCATACTCCCCGCCCATCGGTGATTCCTGGATCTGTGCTAGCTTGGGAGCCGTCCCCGGCAGGTGGACCGTGAATGGCGACACCTACATTGACATTGCGTATGGATACACGTATGATCATGTCTGGCGCAACTTTGGCATTCTCATCGCATTCTTGATTGGGTTCATGGCAATCTACCTTGCTGCCGTGGAGCTTAACTCTTCCGTTACAAGCACTGCCGAGGCCTTGGTCTTTCAGAGAGGCCACGTCCCTGCTCACTTTGGAAAGGAGGGCGATGAGGAGACGGCCGAGGCACCCAAGCCCGGGGTCCAGCAAGGTCCCGGCGCCGGGGTCATTGAACCGCAGAAGGACCTCTTCACTTGGAAGGATGTCGTCTATGATATTGATGTCAAGGAAGGCAAGCGTCGGCTTTTGGATCACGTTTCTGGATGGGTCAAACCTGGAACGTTGACTGCATTGATGGGCGCTTCGGGAGCAGGAAAGACCACCCTTCTTGATGTTCTTGCGCAGCGCACGACCGTTGGAGTCGTCACTGGTGATATGTTTGTTAATGGGAAACCATTCGGTGCGGACTTTCAGAGACAGACCGGATATGTCCAGCAGCAAGGTAAGCACTTAACCTTTTTTTTAACCTTAGCTCTCACCTGCTAACCTGCACAGATCTCCATCTTGACACGGCAACGGTCAGAGAGTCTCTCCGGTTCAGTGCAATGCTTCGTCGTCCAAAGACGGTCAGCAAGAAGGAAAAGTTTGAGTTTGTCGAAGAGGTCATCAAGATGCTCGGCATGGAGGAATACGCCAACGCCGTCGTCGGTATTCCCGGCGAGGGCCTCAACGTTGAGCAACGCAAACTTCTCACCATCGGTGTTGAGCTGGTTGCCAAGCCCAAGCTTCTGCTGTTCCTCGACGAGCCCACGAGCGGTTTGGACTCCCAGAGCGCCTGGGCCATCTGTGTTTTCCTGCGCAAGCTGGCCGACGCAGGACAAGCCGTTCTGTGCACCATCCATCAACCCAACGCCATCCTCTTCCAGCAGTTTGATCGACTCCTGTTCTTGGCCAAGGGTGGCAAGACGGTGTACTTTGGTAACATCGGCGAGAACTCGCAGCAGCTGTTGAGCTACTTCGAGGCCAACGGTGCCCGACAATGCGGTGACGACGAGAACCCGGCCGAGTACATGCTTGAGATTGTTGCAGAGGGCGTCAACGACAAGGGTCAGGACTGGCACTCAGTCTGGAAGGAAAGCCCGGAGTGCAAGGAAGTTCGCGCCGAGGTTGACCGGATTCATGCCGAGGGGGAAAAGAGTCGGGGTGATATCGGCAACGAGAGTCACACCGAATTTGCCATGGCGTTCCACGCTCAGGTCTGGGCCGTCACGGAGCGCATCTTCCAGCAGTACTGGCGCATGCCTGGTTACGTCCTGGCTAAGCTGGCTCTGGGCATCATGTCCGGTCTGTTCATTGGCTTCACCTTCTTCAACGCCGACGGCACCCAAGCCGGCATGAGAAACATTGTGTTTGCCGTCTTTATGGTCACCACCATTTTTACCACTCTGGTGCAGCAGGTATGTCCGAGCGACTCTCCGCCGTTCGCTGAATTTTATTTACTGACCTTTTTCCAGATCCAACCGCTCTTCATCACTCAGCGATCTCTCTACGAAGTCCGTGAACGTCCAAGCAAGGCATACTCATGGAAGGCCTTCCTCATCGCCAACATCGTCGTCGAGATTCCCTACCAGATCCTGACGGGCATCCTCGCCTACGCCTGCTTCTACTACCCCGTCGTCGGCATCCAGGCCTCCTCTCGCCAGGGTCTCGTCCTGCTCTTCACCATCCAGCTCTTCATCTACGCCAGCGCGTTCGCCCACATGACCATCGCTGCCCTGCCCGATGCCCAAGCGGCCGCCGGTATCGTCATTCTCCTGACAATGATGTGCACCGTCTTTTCTGGTGTCTTGCAGACGCGCATCTCCCTCCCTGGGTTTTGGGTCTTTATGTACTACGTCAGTCCGTTTACCTACTGGATCAGCGGGATCGTCTCGACGGTGCTGCACGAACGCCCAGTAGAGTGCTCCGCCACTGAGACCTTGGTGTTCAATCCGCCGGCGGGTATGAACTGCGCCGACTATCTGGCACCGCTGGCGGGACAGTCATCCACCGGCTCGCTGCAGAATCCGCTCGACACCGAGGCGTGTCGGTACTGCGGCTTCAGCGTGGCGGACGAGTACCTCGCCAGGGTGGACATCTTTTGGGTTGATAGATGGAGGAACTTTGGAATCATGTGGGCTTATATCGTTTTTAATATTGCCATGGCGATTGGCGTTTATTATGTTTTCAGAGTCAAGAAGTGGGATTTGAGGGGGATTTTCAAGGGAAAGAGGAAGAGTGCTTGAGGAAACATGTTTGGGGATAGTTGAGTAAAATGTGTAGGATATTTTTGAGGTTGTAATTAATTACTGCATTTATTAGATAGATAGCTGAGTAGCTAGATTCATAGATGGACTGATATAGAGTTTGGATTTTAATTTAATTTAATTTAATTTGCGTCTCAACCAAAAGTTTCAAAAAGGTCCATGTTTCCCATGTCTGTCTCGCAAATGGCCTTTTAGTTCCACTGGATGGGCCCCAAGTTCTGATAGCGCTGCACCGTCTGGTTGGTCATGTCGGAGATGACCAGGATGCCGCCCTCGATCAAAGTCAACCTCCCGTGCGTCTGTCGCCACCCCCACGTCTTGCGTCCGTCGGCTTCGCGCGCCAGTTCCTCCCTGATGTCGGCGGCGCAGTACTCGTTTACGCCATAGACGACGACGAGGTTGTGGGCGGCGTCGATGGTCATTTCTGTGTCGGAGCGCAGGAAGGGCTGGCACGCCGTGTTGAAGGTTTGCCAGCACGGCGCCGGGGGGAGGTAGCCGTGGTGCCATTCGGGATCGAAGGCGGGCGAGCACCGTTTGGTTATGGCGCTGGCTGTGGCTGCTGTTGCAGAGAGAAGGGAGAGGACGGCGGTGGTGAGTTGCATTTTGGCTGTATCAACTGGATGATAGATGGATGAGTGTGGTTGGTGAGGTGAGGTTAGGTGTGGTGTAGTGATTGACAATGCAAGATGTCAGGGAGTATCATGCGATATATATATATGTGTGTGTATATATTTACAAAGACTGGAATGGAGTGACCTTTTTTGCCTTTTCATTCTAAAAAAAGAATAACTAGGCATTTCGCTGTATGTCTCGAAGGATTTGTTCGTGTTCCCGGTTATTCCATCCTTGGCTTGGCTGCACCGTGGTTTTTCTTTTTCCCCGCTTTCTGATGGAAAATACGAAGTAGTATGTATGTGTTGTTTACTCTGGGCTGAGAACGTTACATCGGGGTGTTATCTTCCGGCCGAAGGATTTAGGCGATTCTACTCGACTAATTCCTTGGTTGTTGACGCAGCAGTGAGGGTTTTTGACGTTCGTATATACATGCCCTGAAATTTTGTTTCCTAACGCTACAAAGCTATTCATACCTAACTTTTTGATTGGTAGGTGTGTTGTGAGCTACCTAGGTTGAAATGGCGTCTTCCGATTGATCTTTTTTAGACCCTCGCGAATGCCCTTCAAGTGTGTCGTGATATCGGGAATACGACAGCTGAAGACAATGGTCTAGTGTCATCTCAAAGTCGTACTACAGAGTTGCAGTCTCGTTCAAGGTGGAACTAGACTTGACCGCAAAGTCCGACGGCATCTTGGCAGTGAGCTTTTTCATTGGAGCAAAGCCCGACTTTTGTATCTGGTGACCATCAAAGTTCAGGAACAGACTACATCGTGCTTTCTTGAGCTGCATCGTATTGCTGAGCATATGTTTCATGTAAATGAAGAGTGTAACCGTTGGTTGCCAGAAAGTCGTGTTGCATCCAGGCAGCAAGTCACTCTATGACCCTACGTACACACAATGCTATCAGGACAGGACAGACGTCGAGAGACCCAGTACATTCTAAATTGAGGGTGAGTGCCTCAAGCCAACAGGTACTGGTACTGCACAAGACAGCTTCCTTTGCCCAATAATTCGAAAAGAGTGTGGAGCGAAGCCTACTGCCACCGCAATTCACTTCTCCTTGTATTGATGGGGGCAAGCCCCCAAACCCCCGGCCTCGCTTCGCTCGATGATCTTTATCTTGGTAATGGCTTCGTCCGATGGCCCTGGGATACTGGCAATGTTTGGCACATTGCAATAAACATACGTCTCCCGTCCGAAGGGAACCTGGGATCAACAAATCAAAAGTTCTCCCAAGATTTCCAAGTTGAATGCAAAAACACCCGCTACTTGATAAACGTTGAACCACGGGCTAACTGACTAGGTGGGTTGGGTTGCATAGAGGGGTGGTACTTTAAAGATGCCACTCCTCTTGAACGTTTGTCAGCCTGGTTTTTTGCCCTACCTATTCATCTCCTAAACAAGAACCTCTTTGTTTTCAACAAAAGTCGTGTAATCCTTAACATGATAATTACCCGTTTTCACCCTCTTTCTTTTCCTTTTTGACTTTTTTTGGTTTCTTTTCATCTAAATTTCTTTTTCAATTTTCGGTCTCTTGGACAGGCTTTCATTTGCAAAATGACATAATAATCACGAGGTCACGCCCTGAAAAACGTTCAAAGGGGTATCTTGTAGATAAACCTTCACTCCCCTTGGATTATTTCTGCAATTTATATTAGTTATATCTTCATTACAACTACTCATGTACAGTACTTGTGCTTAACAGCCACCTCTCACCGCTAAGCCCTCCACCTCTTCTGAATCCCCGCCTTCTTGCTCCACTGATGCCCGCCCGCGCTGTTCCCCTGCCTCTTCTTCTCCTCAAACAGCTTCTTGCTCAGCTGCTTATACACAAACACGCCCTGGCTGTTATACCTGATGCTGTGGTCCGAATCAGTAAACCACGTAACCTCCAACTTCTCGGGGCTGACCCTCGCGCCCATCAACAAGTCCGCCATGGCGGCGGCGTTCTGGAAGTGCACATTGTCATCTCCGCTGCCGTGCTGGATGAGGAAAGACCCGGCAATGTTCTTGAAACCGTCAGGCTTGACGACTGCGCTCTTGTTGTATCCAGCTGGGTTGAGAGCGGGAGTCTTCATGTACCTCTCCGTGTACATGCTGTCATAGAATCTCCAGTCGGAGACAGGGGCGGTGGAGAGGCCGAGGGAAATGATGGGATCGTTCAGCTCGACGACTTTGGCGGTGAGGTATCCGCCGTAGGACCAACCCCAGATGCCGATCTTGGAGGAGTCAACCCAGGGGTTCTTGGCGAGCTCCTTGGCGGCCCAGACTTGGTCTTGAGCCTCGAGCTCACCGAGGTTGGAGGCAACAAGAGAGCGGAAGGCACGGCCCTTGTAGCCTGTTCCGCGGTTGTCGACGGTGAAGGTGATGTACTCGAGCTCGGGGTCAGAGGCGATGTATGAAGCCCAGCCAAAGGAAGCCATGGACTTGGTGACTTGCTGAGAGCCGGGGCCACCATAGGGAGTGAGCAGGACGGGGTACTTCTTGGATGGGTCAAAGTTGGCCGGGAGACGGAGGAGGGCGTTGAGCTTGACTCCCGAGGGGTGGTTCAGCTCGAGGTAGGTGATGTTGGGGAGCTTGTACTCCTTGAGGTTGGTGAGGAGGCGGTCGTTGTTGTTGACGGTGCGCAGGGGCTTGGAGGAGCCGACAGAGTACAATTCCTGGTAGGGGACATCTGGGCCGCCGTACCGGAGGACATAGTAGCCGCCGCCGGTGGAGAAGGAAGCGGACCAGACGGCAGAGACCGTGTCATCAACGAGGGGGGTCTTCTTCTTGGTGACGTAGGAGACGGAGTAAACGTGACGCTCGGTGCTGTGGTGCTCGGTGGAAGTGTAGTACACAAGACCGCGGGTGGTGTCGATCTTGTTGACCGAGGTGACCTCCCACTGGCCAGAGGTCAAAGGGATCTTTTGCTTGCCATCGATGGAAAAGAGGTAGATGTGATTCCAGCCAGACTCATCCGACAGATCAAGGTAGTACTCGGGCTGGGTTTGGTCTTTGCCCTTGCCCTTGCCCTTGCCTTTGCCCTTGCCCTCCTTGGTCTCCTCGAGCGCACCAATGTAGGCGATGGCAGCGTTATTATCTAACCAACCATCGGAGCCATCTCTCTCACGAGTGACGATGGACTTCTTGGACGAGGTCTCGACGACCACCAGCTTCTCATGGTCCTGAACACGGTTGAAAGCGCGGTAGATGACCTTGTCGTGGGCATCGGTGACCCAAGCGACCTCGCCAATGATGAGGTCATCAGCGGGGTAAGCGCTGACGGGGATCACCGAGGTCTTGAGATCCTTGACGCTGAGAAGGTTGAAGGCTACGGTCGGGTTCGTGGTGCCGACCTTGGGATACCGCAGCTCAAGCTCCTTGGGATAGACGGGGGCGGTCTTTTGGTTGTCCATGTAGTAAGGGACGGTGAAGGTCTCGACGCCGGTCTCGTTGAAGCTGAGGAAAGCGATATACTCTCCATCGGGGGAATACCAGAGCGCATGGTCGGTGCCAAAGATTTCCTCCTCATAAACCCAATCAGGAACAGCATTGAACAGGTCGGGGCCGCCGTTGCTGGTGACCTGGCTGATCTTGCCGTTGTTCCAGACGAACAGGTTGTTTCCGCGCACAAAAGCAACGTCTGAGGAAGATGCAGGGCTCCACGTGGCGTACTGGATATCGCCAGTTGATCCAGGCACGAGAGTCTCGGTCTTGCCGGTGGCTACATCCTGCACGAGGTAGTCGGCAAAGTATGAGTGACGATACTGCTTGGTGTAGTTGACGGCCCACAAGATCTTCTTTTGGTCCGACGAGATCCAGTAGTCGTAGTAATCGGCGGGGACCTTGTCAGCGGAGAGGAAGGTTGTCTTGTTGCCGCTGACGACATTCTCAAACACAAAAGACCCGTCGGCGGCCAAGGTGATAAAGTCGCCGTCGTTAGAGGTGGAAACCCATGTGATGGAGGTTGTCGAGGCGGACAGTGCACCGGGAGCGGCTACCGTCACGTTGTAATCAAGCAGCCTGGAACCGCCTCCTCGGGGTTGCTGGGGGAGACGGGGAGGTTCAATAGCCGAAACCAGAGCCGCCGCCGCGACGCAGATGGAGAGAAGTCGTTGCATCATGGCACACGCTCTCCGAGAAAGAAAAGAGGGGCGGGTGCCAGTGAGTGGTTGGCGGGGATGGTAATCCGGTTGAACGCGGTCTCTTCACCGGCTTTATAAATAAATGATTTTTCTTTTCCTTCAAGACCGTTTCGTTCTCCTGCCTGGAATGGAAATCCCCGGGCTATTCATCCGAGAAAAGCAGGTACAGGGTTTAGAGTCTCATCCAAATGACATAAGCACCCCCGACAAGACGTCCGGATGCAGAAGGTGGTTGATCTGTGTCTCCGCCAAGCCACGGTCCGCGATTATCACATTGAACCACGCAATTGTGTCACCAAAACAGATAAACAACACGGGATAAAAAACACACAAATTTAAATTAGTTGCGAAGCCATCCCTTGGCTCCTCCCCACGTCCCCTTTACCATTGACTTGTAATACACCCAAGGGAAAAAGTCCTTCTTGAGGTAGTAAAAAGCCCGTCTTGGGACCGCCTGATCGATGCCCAGAGTCTTTCCAAACGTCTCCTTTGGCACGCCGCCGTACTTGAACTCGGCCAGCAACACCTTGCCGTACTCGGTCAGGAGAGGGCATGAAGTGTATCCGTCATAATCGTCCTCGGCATCCTTGCCCTTCAATGCGCGCAACACGTTCTTCACCAACACAGGCGCCTGCGCAGTGATGGCTGCCGCCGTCTTGGACGTCGGCAGGCTCGACGCATCACCGGCACTCCACACGTTCTTCCACTTCTTGTGCTGCAGAGTCTCGTCGTGCACATCAACAAAGCCGGCCTCGTTGGCGATGGGGCTCTTCTTGACGAATGCGTGAGGTCCCATCTTGGGAGTGACGTGCATCAGATCGAATTTCCTCGTGAGCTGCTCCTTTCCGTGCGCAAATGTGGCAGTCTTTCCATCGATGGAAATGAGATCGTGAGAAAACAGACCCTCAACACCACGCTCCTGGCGGAGCTTCTCAAGTACGGCGCTGTACTTGGGGACACCAAACATTACTGGAAGACCGGTTGCAAAGGTGATGCTGATGGGCGATGCAGATGAGTTGGAAGGGCTGTAGAGACCGGCCTTCTTCCAGTAGTCGAGAGCGAGCCACATGATCTTCTGAGGAGCACCGGCACACTTGACAACACCGACGGGTTGAGTGAAAATGGCCTGACCGCCCTTGAGCTCCTGGATGGTGCGATATGCCTTGTCGCAATAATCATATCCATATATGGAGGAAACGCCAGAGTCCGAAGCGGCCAACGCATCCTGCAATCCCTTGATGCTGTTGAAGTCGACCTTGATACCGGGAGCCACAACGAGCTGCTCATAGGTGAGCTTGTCGCCATTTCCGAGAGTAACCGAGTTCTGATCCGGGGAGAAGGTGGCCAATTCGTCGTTGTAAAAACGAAGCTTGGGATCAATCAGGGTGTTGAGAGGTTTTCTGAGCTGCTCCTTGTCCTTGAGGCCACCGCCAACAAGAGTCCAACCCGGTTGGTAGTGATGCCATTCTGCTGGGTCGACGATGGCAATGTCATCTGGGGAGAATTTGCCCGAACGAAGGAGCTGGTGGCTGATGGTCAGGCCTGCTGAGCCACCGCCCACGACTACGACTTTGTGATTTCTGGTTGTAGAGGTGACTGGATTTGATGGTGTTGCTGCTGTTGCAAAGGTGCGGACTGCTGGGAGGAATTGAGTGGTGAGAGCGTGTCGAGCAGCAGTTGCCGCACAGGCAGCCGATGTGGCCAAGAGCTGTGTGCTTGACATGATGATGAGATGAAATGTGAGTTCAGTTCAAGAAAAATTCAAACTGATTGGCGATCACGACACAATAGAAGAAGGAGACAAAAGTCACAAAAATGCTCGGGATTTCATGAGAGTGAGTGAATTAGTGGAGCATGTGAAATTATTGGGTCAGGAATCGTGGTCACCGATGGCGTGATCGGGTCGCCGACTCGGAGCGGCTGTCGGTCGGCTGTCGGTCGGGTGTGGCCAAGCAGATGACTCGGGGTGGGGTTGTGGCAATCGCTTTTCAGTCTTGACATGCTCAGTTGATGAGAAGAGAGGAGTTTGCGAAACCAAACTTTGGATTTTGCAGGATTTGAACATTTTCCAATTTGAAGGGGTGCAAAACTGGGTAACATTGAAAGGGAAAATCGTGCCACGCCCGTTCCCCGACAGCCGGAAGCCCCACCACGGGCCGCTTTTTAGCGAGCGACCCTCCTGCCGAGGGCCGTCCTTTCCCCGGAAAGCTTCCACAACAGGTGACGCCACCATGAACTGACTGCCGGTCCCGAGAAGGCCGATCCCTCAATGTTGGATCCCGGACAGGTCGGCGGAAGAGGGAAACTACTCGCTGAAAAAAGGGTATCCCTGTTTGGCACTTGTACCTTCAGAAGCTTAAACAGATGAACACCCCTCGAGTGAGAGGAAGAAAGCATGCATCCTGTTTCTCAAAAATTAATTGTGGTCCAAAAATGAACGCCCTCCAAGTCCAATGCATTGACAGCGCTTTGAGCTGTCAGACGACCACCCGTCTGCTTCTGGCGCCGTTGATCACTGCTGCTATCCACAATCCGGTGCTGCAAAGAAGATCCTTGCATCAACAACCCACAAGAATCCCCAGGACACCAACAACTCGTCGTCAATCATCGCGACTTCCGCAGCTCCACCAATTTCCTCATCTTACTCCCATCAAACGCACCGCATTATACAGCACAGCCCCTTCCACCGCCGAACCAGCAATTCATCCCGTATACGAACACAAAACCGGCACATTCCAATACCTCGTCGCCGATCCATCCACAAAAACAGCCGCCATCATCGACCCAGTCCTCGACTACGACAAATGTTCCCAAACAATCACAACCACAACAGCGGATGCCCTGCTCTCTCTTATCCGCGAAAAGGGCTACACAATCTCTCACATCCTCGAAACCCACGCCCACGCCGACCATCTCACCTCGTCATTCTACCTTCAACGCCGTCTCGCAGAACAACAAGACGAAAAGCCGCCAGTATGCATCGGCAAGCGCATCGATCAGGTTCAAAGCCTCTTTGGCGGCCGTTACGGGATTGATGCCCAAGAATACGCGGGAGTCTTTGATAAGCTGTTTGAGGATGACGAAGAGTTCAAGATTGGCAACTTGACAGCACAAGCAATTCACCTGCCTGGACATACGCCTGATCATTTGGGGTACAAGATTGGAGGTGTGTTGTCGAAATTTCCCCTCTCTCGCACTTGCATGGTTCACCAGAGTGATTGATGCTGACTCCCAAATTTACAGATAACGTCTTTTGCGGTGATTCCCTCTTCCACGTCGACATCGGCACGGCAAGGTGTGATTTCCCCGGCGGAAGCGCCCACTCTCTCTATAAATCTGTGAAGAAACTTTTATCCCTGCCAGATCACGTCAAGGTCTGGACTGGACACGATTATCCGCCAGAGGGCGAGCGAGACCCAGTGCCGTATGTGACTGTTGGTGGGCACCGGGAGATGAACAGGCACGTCAAGGATGGAATCACAGAGGACCAGTTTGTTACGATGAGGAACGAGAGGGATTCGCATCTCGCTGCTCCGAAGTTGCTGCATGAGAGTCTACAGGTGAACGTGAGGGCTGGGAGGTTACCGAAGAAGAATGAGGCCGGAATGAGGTTGCTCAAGGTTCCTGTCAAGGTCAAGGGCATGGGGCTGTAGGAAGACGGATGAGATTTCATTTGGGTGTTGCGAGGAAAAAATATGTAGTTTTGTACAATATCTCTGGGTAGTGAGGAATCAGCAGCATCCCGTTCTCCTGGGCCCCGGCCAACCCATTCACTTCTTCCTTTCCCCCGGATACCCTCTTCGTTTGCAGTGCCATGACCTGACAAGGCGCTCTCGGTACTTGATCATGCTGGCCAAGCCACATCCACTCGGTTAATGTCGAGGTGACTCGGAAGCGAGTCGAGCGACCTGCAGCGGTCACATGTCATCTCTGCAATCTAAAATTCATTCCTTGGCCTTCATTTCGATGGAAACAGGACAACCAACAGATATAAAACTCATATGTATTTCTACCGCACACCGACTCCAAACATCCAATCAACGACAAAAGCAGCTCGTGGTACCCGCAATCCTCGTTCAAAATTTGAGAGGTTGAACCAGTCAACAATGCTTGTTGCCTGGTCTTCAAGATGGCCAGCTCACACTGCACTCAACAGTCATACGCCCTCGATGGGTCTGTCGACACAATGACAGCCCACATTGCCACAGCCAGCAGTAGCTTTAGCTTCAACTTGACGACGGGATAGAATTGCTCCGAGGATGGCATCAGCAATTTAATGAAGAGGTTAGCATCTGAAGGAAAAGTAACCTACGGTATCATTCGAGTGCGTTAGTGTTGGCCTTGGTCGTACGAAACGAGCCAGGCGTGATTAAATGTAGGTGACCACGTCACGAAGAGACGGTGAAGAGAGAGAATAAGGCTTTGGCTGCTATGTAAATCTCAGGGATAAATACCGCCCTTTCAGTCCTGAGGATCATCAGGTTTCCTCTCCCTCATCGCCGTCGTCATTCAAAGGACGCATTTTCTCATACAAGCCATCAGCCCTACCACCAGTGACCAAGTCAGCGTAAGGCTAAACTGAAATCATGATGGCCAATGTTTGTCAATGGGAGCTAACGCATAACCTCTGAAACTTAGCACTCAAAACCTATCACCATGCACTTCTCCACCGCCATCAGCCTCCTTTCCATCGTCGCCGGCCTGGCAGTAGCCGCCCCGGGCCCCGAAGCCGAGTCACTTGCCCTGCCCGTGCCCTTTGTTGAGGTCGACGAGTCCGGCAGCCTCACGAAGCGCGCATGCAGCTACAACGGCTGCAAGTGCAACAGCCGCGGAAAGCAGCTCACCGTCTGCGGTAACTGCGTTTGGAGCGACAATAACGCATACGTCGTGACGACGAAGCGCGTGTCGAATCACATCTTTGAGTGCTCGCCGAGCGGGAGCTGTTGCAGCTACGGCTATGCGAAGGATTGCGGCAGCGCCTCGGCGCGGTGCAAGGTTAACTGAGTAGGGCATCAATAGACAAAAAGAATGTGCATAGTTTCCAAGAATAAAGGTATCATCAATAAAGCTGTGCTGCTCTGCGGCCTGTAATGCAAATCCCGGTTTTAGTGAAGAACCACTGCAAGTACGTACGTACTTGTCGACGACCCTCAATCACCTCGTCCAAGGTAGGGTGGATGACACGTTATGATTTACGGGCACCTCTCCATTACTTACTCATCAATTATTTGTGAGCCGTTGGGTTGTTTCTGCCCCGGCACCTGACAAAGTGAACTCATGCTGCAGTATCAAAATGAACAAGGATCAACTCACCGACCTTTGAGCCTCAGGTTGTGATGGAAATGATGGCAAACAGGTTTGGGCATCTGAGAAGGTACCTGGTTGGAAATTGAAGACCCTTTGCAAACCTACCTCGCTGCTCAAGTATAAAAGGGTCTGCAGACGGTGTCTGCCTCGGAACTCTTGACCGCAATGGCACCACTATTTGGGAGTACACCGGTCCCGGCGTGACTGAATGCCAGGCACGATGACGACACCTCGCATTCCCTTTGGCTCCTTCTTCACATGTCTGTTCGCAAACTGGTTCTTATCTAGGGTTGCGCCACAAAGTAAGCAACAGGATGGCCAGAACCGCGGATAGGGCGTTGCCTGTTGATACACACCTCTTTGGCACATGCCGCCGCCATATCCAAATCCCACAAAACCGAAAAAAAGAAGAAGAAAAAAAAGAAAGAAAAAAAGAAAAGAAAATTTAAAATCCCACCCAACGTGAAATTTCCCTTCATCTTGAATTTCCACCTTGCAGAGAACCTTGCAAAGACGACTCTCCAACGACCAAGATGAAGTCCTTTTTTGTATCTCTTCTAGCCCCCTTGGCTCTCTTTCTCGCTCCTGGCAGCGTCGCCCTCCCTGCAGGTGCTTCCTCGGAATCCCACGATGGCGGCGGCGGCCTTCTCCATTCTCTCGCTCCCATTCCCCTCGGATCCCCCGACGGTGCTTATGCGGGGCGTCTCGACCCCAACGGAACCACCATCTGGGAATTCGTTGGCGGCAGCGACGTCCTCCAGCAGACTCAAAACTTGAACATGATGAACTTGAACCTCGCTCAGACGTCCGAGTCGGAGTCTGTTGACTCGGCCGAGACTCTGGCTCGTCACCCGAGGGGAATCAACTGCGAGAAACACGTCCTCATCGACGGAGAGGATCGGTGGGAGGCCACCTTTGCTCTCGCCGGGATCTGCGGAGCCGGCGCCCACTTTGACAACAAGGCGCTTGCCGTCCGTATGTTTTTTGTTTTCCCTTACCAAACTAATTACTGACTCTCTTTCTCTATGCGCAGAACACGGCAATGTGGTCGCGTACGGTTGCAACTACGGAGTGCAGGGACAGACGTGCCACTCGTGGGACCTGCAGTCCTTCTTCGACACCATGGCTGGCTACTGCGGCGAGAACAAGGCGGCCTTCTGGCACAAGCGCAAGTGGAGGGCCTCTTGGGGATACACATCCCTGGGAAGGGGGTTCTGTTGATCAGTCACTGCTACGGGCAATCTAGCACGTGAGGGGTTGGCGTTGAAGAAGTATGCCTTATGGGGATGTTTGTGTAGTTATTTGCCTTTATGAGTGGTGTTATCGAAAGAGAGAGAGAGAGAGAGAGTCTGTTCTCTTGACAGGGTGTATTCCAAAGGGAATAAATCATCTTGTCTCGTACCCGTTCCACAATGTGTGACACCCGATCCCCCCAACGCCCAGCCAAACACTCCCAGTAATCTGAAGCCAGTCTTTATTCGGGTCAGCAGGCAAGCCCAAATCACTAGAAAAGTGTGTGTTCCATACCTTAACCATAACTGCAAGTGCATCCCTGACGGAGAGCGGGTTCAAAGGACGGCCAGGGAACACACAGGAAGCCCCGAGGACAGACTCTGCCGTCGGCTCCGCATTTGGACGCAGAGCATGGCCCCGTGTATTGTGCCTGAGACACAGCCGCAAAGAGAAGCAGGCAAATTGAAGATTTCGAGAACCACATCGTTGTGTGTGGTGGAAGAAGGGTGAGGGGTGAAAAGGGAGTGAGACCTTTC
This sequence comes from Cladorrhinum sp. PSN332, assembly GCA_033297175.1. Taxonomy (NCBI): domain Eukaryota; kingdom Fungi; phylum Ascomycota; class Sordariomycetes; order Sordariales; family Podosporaceae; genus Cladorrhinum; species Cladorrhinum sp. PSN332. The sequence goes on along the minus strand of MU858838.1, from coordinate 21,415 downwards.
GAGAACGAGATGACGACTGCTCCAGCATTTTATAGGCAGGGGGAGATGACTGCACGCGGTACACCAGCTGAGCATTTGTGTGCCCGCGATCTGCATTGTTTTTTCCCGCATTGGAATATCCTCCCTGCGTTCAAAAAAGAAGGAGAGGCACACAAACCTCAAAGACATAAGCTTTTCCCGCCTTGGCTCTCGACTCCCTAGATTGCCAAGTCGCGGCACATTGATTGATGGCAAAATGCTTATCAGGGAACCTTAAAAACGCGCTGGCAAAATAATATTATTACAACTATCTGTGACAAAACTGTTGCTCTCTTTTTCTATCTCCGTCCGTTAAGCTTCTGCATGTCCTTGGCGTGGCCGTAAACCAGCTCCTTGGCCTCGGCGTCCTCGAGGTAAATAGTGAAGCCGTCGTTGTGGTTCTTGCCGTACGAGTACCCGCCGTACCCGTACTGCCAGTACATGCTTCCGGCCAGCTTCTCCTCGACCGTGATCTTTTGCCAGGCGCCGACGACCTCGAGCCTGGTCCTGTTGTCGACGCGGCCCGTGTACTCGAGGCGCAGGTCGGGGGTGAGCCAGCCGTACTCCTCGTGCACGACGGGCTTCTTGGCCTTGCGTCCGGCCTTGGCGTGGTCCCTGATCCATTTCTCAGTCCACTGGGTCGTCTTGGTCCACCAATCAGGGTACGAGTGGAAGACGCCAAAGTCGATGGTGTCGATGGCGATCTCGTGGTCAAAGTCACCGCCGTTTCCGCCGGCGTAGGCCCAGTCGTCGGACCCCTCGGGGAGGTTGAACTCGCCCTCACCGCCCCAGGTGACGAGATGGTGGGGGTCGAGGCTCTTGATGTACGCCGACATCTCCTTGACCCACGCGCCCATGACCTCGGGGTTGCACTTGTCGGAGCGGGGGAGGTTGCGGGTGCCGTCGGCGCCGCAGCGGGGCTCGTTGGCGAGCTCCCAGCCGAAGATGGTCGGGGAGTCCTTGTACCGGGTGACCATGGCCTTGACGTAGCGCTTGAAGGCGTCCTTGATCTTGGGGACCGTGTAGAACTGGGACGCAACATCAGCACAAATTCTCAGGCGGTTTGGAAAGAAGAAGCTCAAAACTTACATCGTCGTGGTACTTGCCACCAAGATTAACCGTGTAAACATCCATGCCGCCGTAATCGGCCCAGTTGTTGGTCAAAGCAACCAACAGCTTGGTGCCAACCTTGTCGGCAGCCTTGACGACCTTGTCAAAGCCGGCAACGTTGATGGTGGAGGTGCCGTTGGGGTGGAACCACTGAAAGACAACCTCGGAGGGACCGGCACCCTCGCCGCCGTACTGGGGGAGACCGCCGGGGATATAGCTGCTGTTCTTGTCGTTGAATCCCCAGGTGCGGAAGACGGTCAAACCGGCCTTCTTGGCAGCAGTGAGACCCTTTTCGACATCGGCTTGGCCCTGCAACAAAATCAATGTCAGCAACAACAATCTTCCAAAAGAAGCACGAGCCAGATGAAAAAAAAAATTGAAAAAAAAAACTCACCCCATTGAAAGGAAAGTAATAGGCATTGCTCCCCGCAAAGTAGAAATCCTTGCCGTCGAGCTTGAATTTGCCATCCTGAACCGTCACGAACCCCTTGGGGACCCTGACCTTGGGAGGACGACCACCGCCAGGCCCGGGAGCGGCGGCGGCGGTGAGGGCCAACAAGCTGATGATGAACGACTTTGGGAGAACCATCTTGAACGACTGCTGAGCAAGGTACCGACAAACAAACCCTCAAGAAACAAAATCATCCCATCTCGACGGTATTTATCATTCTCATCCTCATGCTCTCAGCGAACCCCAATCGACATGACGGAGGTCGATGAGCCGCCCTCCAGGGGGTCAACATCCTTGGCGAGGCTTGGCATCGCCGGTCAATCATCCTATTCCTGCAGGTCTTCCGGCCCGAGTTAGACGGACGGGCGGGTCGATTTTCCCGGTATTGGGATAACACACACGAGGAGAGATGGGGGGAACGGGGTGCGATGGGCCGCCCTCCCTTTTTTGTTTCCCCTTCCGAGGTGAAAGAACCAAGAGGCTGGGCTGGGGGAGAGGGGGAAGAAAAACGGTGAACCATTGGAGAAAGAAATTGGGGAAACATGTTGGAGCTTTAGCTTGCACATGATCATCAACGCGTCTACGCCGATCGGAAAAGTTGAATGTAACTCTAATGTAGCATTTGAACCTGAAAAGATAAGATCATGCAATGTTTGCCACCGGTTCCCCCATAACCGTGACCCGCCCCGTAAAAAATGCAGTAAAATGTCAAAAAAAAAAATGTACTGTACAGAAAGAAACTCTTCCCATCATAAGGAAAAACATCATCGCCATCCCCAAATATTTTTCTCGTCCATCATCAATGCTCTCAATGCTCAAATGCCGTCCTTATGGTACCGTGCAATGCAATATGCTAACTCAATCCCAAAGTCCCAAACCGATTTCTTCCCAATTCCTTTTTATCTCCAGTTGGCGTCAACAACAGCAGTGGCACCGACGCATCCGGCAGGGACGGTGTAGGACCTGTTGGGGTCGCTCTCCCAGGTGACGGCGCCGTTGCTGTCCACGCGGATGAACTTGTACTGGAAAGTGGTTCCAGGAGCGAGGTTGACAGTGGTGCTCCAGAGAGGGTTGGAGTTTGTGTATCCCGCGGCTGAGAGAGTCGCAGCCGAGGCGGGAGCCCAGTTACCGAGCTGGGCGATGGAGCCAACAACCTTGATGGTCTGGCCGACAACAGTGGTGACCTTCTCGTTGAAGGTGACAGCAACAGTGGAAGCGGGAGTGCAAGTGCCGGTGGGAACAGCAGAGGTGGTCAGGGTGGTGGGAGAAGGATTGACGGTGCCATCACCAATGGCAATGTCGGCGCAGGAGAGGTAGATCTGACCAGTCTGGAAAGAGTTCCACTTGAAGGAGAGAAGGGTGTGAGCCGAGTTGTAGTCGGGAAGCCTGATCCTCTTGGTGACTGGGTAACCGCCGGCAATGGTGGTGAAGCATGATCCGCGTGCGGCGTTGTTGACACCCTGGCAGCCCCGTCTGTCACCAGCATTGAAAGCGTTGCAAGTGAACCAGTCGTTGCGCCAGCATGCCTGACCGGGAGAGCAATCAGGGCTGAAGCCGCAGTTCTGGCCCGAGACGTCGGTGCACTTGAGGGTTCCGGCCTCGAAGCAGTCCTCAGCTTGCTGCTTCTCGTCATTGGTCGGGATGTAGCCGGGAGTCAGGAACTTGTCGACCAAGGTCTGGTTCTGGCAGATGCGGTAGGTGAACATGCCGCCGTGGTCACCGTTGTGGTCGACGCACCACTCGACATCGATCGTCTGGCCGGGCTGGAATCTGGATACAGGAGAGTTGCCCCAAAGCCCAGAGCGGGGAGTGTTGTAGTCGACGCTGACACGGGCATTGTAACCGCAAGGACCGCTGCGGCCAATGGGAGCGATGTCGAGATCGGGCCAGGCAGAGACGGGCTCAAGAATGGTGCACTCGGGGCAAGTGTCGACACCGGACTGTTTGATCAGTGTCAGTGGGTGTTGGGCTCATCAAGCTGAAAGATGAGGCTTCCTTACCTCGGAGCCAAGACGGGTACGACTCTTGGGGATGGTCATGTATCCGTGACCGTGGACCAAGGTGGCCGCAGAGAGCGCCGCAAGGGTTGAAGAGAACTTCATGGTGACGACTGTTGGATTCTTGAAATCTGGAGATGGAGAGAATCTTGGAGGAACTGGAGGGGCGAGTGAGTTGACTTGTCGCTGGCCGAATCCAAGTCCATCTTCAGGGTGATGATTCAAGGGGTTATATATCTCAAAAACAAGTCTTCTTGGTGATGCCCAATTTGAGTCTTCCGTAAAAGAGTGACATCGGCTACGATGCCTTCGCACTCGAGAAACTCCTATTCGGCCCTTCAGACATGGTGCCGAGGTAGGCCCAGACCACCAAAATCTTGATGTTTTTTGTTTCTCTTCCAAATCTGCATCTTCCATGCAAACCCCAGACCATCCAACGCTCACTGCCGTTCGAACGCTACAATCCGGGGCCCCGCAACATGGAATGTGGGGAGATTCCTTGGCAGATGCGGAGTCCGGGGGCTCGGTTATGTTCTCAGGGTGCATTGCCAGGGTCCTGGTCGGCCTAAGCGGCTCGTCTGGGGCTATCTCCGTTGCAGGACTCTTGCAAACGGACCGAATCTGGTGAAGCACGTGCAAACTGCACATCATGTTCTCCCTCTTTGGGCTACTCTCATCGCACCGACGAAAGGCCGTTGAAACTCTTGAGTCCCATCGCCATTGGCTCCAAGAGGCCTTATGAGGAGCCTGCCCATCAAGCTTTTCAGCCGATGCTACTTGAACTTTTGTATCCTTGGATGATCTTCGTCGGTTGATGTGAGTTTCGGCTTTGTGCTGTGAAAAATCGGTCGGCTTCATGATGTTGGGTCTTGAAGCAAGACTTGAAGGGACTCGGGAGGTAGCGAACATCTTGACAGGAGTCGGCATTCGGGATGACACTCTAACATTGAACATTCTTAGCAATTTATTGAAAGGAGCAAGATGCTTCGGACGACATCCACGTCAGCTGTCAATCACGGTCCTTTGTGGAAATACCTTAGGCGGTTGAACTTGGCGGTGTGGAGTTGTAGTAGTTTGTTGATGCGTCAATCATGCCGTCTAGAGAACGTCCGGATAATGCCCCAAGCCTGAAATCTCCCTTAACAGTACTTGTCGGACTTTTGACAAGATGGCGACTTGCCGAATCCTCCAAAGTTTCTAGGAGACAGCATGGTGTTGAGCTCATACCAAAGAAGCCCGAACGTCATGACAAATTCAAGCGGCTTTCCTGTTTCAGAAAGGCGCGAAATCCTGATGCAGAAGAAAGGTAAACCTCTACAGACAGTCAGAGTCTCGGCGGTATGCGGCCAAACTTCTTTACCGAATCTCCACTGAAAGCCGTTGAGATGGGCCGCCAAGTCTGTGAAGTCAAAAATGTAGATACCTTGACATCACAGCTGACCAAGGTTGCTTTTGCCACCGTGGTTGAAGATCTTGAAACGCAAGGCTTGCAGAGAATGTAATTGTTGGTATTCCAGTTGGTGTTGGGAGACTTTCTTCGTAGCAGCCTTGGGAAAGCACGGAAAACAGCCGCAAAAAGAAAAGACCGAGAACATTGGCAAAAGTCATAGGGTGGGTAGAAGTTGGGCTGTTGATTGGGCCGATGACTTTTCGGTACCCGTTACTGGGCTCACAGTGCTCCATTGCATCAGGATGGTTAACGTATTGCGCGGCTCTCGACCCTTTTTAGCTGACCCAGCCGATGGTGCCAGGAGCAAGCAGATGTCCAATTTGACCCGCAACCCCGGAATCTGCCCAGGTCCTCGACGATTGTTCTGAGGGCAGCGAGTTCCGCCTGTCCGGCAACGTGCGTGAAGGCGAGGCTCGATGTCGATGCTTGCGGGGCGATGACAGGAGTTGCTGCCTCAGAGGTTGACGACTCGGGGAGGATTGAGCATCTAGAAGCTACGTTAATTCGTCAAACTTCAGATACAAGGTACAGGACAATCAATATGAACTCCTTACCAGATTCCCGTTACCGCCACCGTACCTGTGTTGCAATTACCCCCAGCGCCAGGCCGACAGCACCTTCAGCAGGCTTGTGGCCCCGACCCTGCCGACGTAATTCCCCCCACAGCTCCTTTTCGAGTTCAGCAGTGGTGCGGCACGAGATGCTGCGTTTCTGCGTCAGTAGCGCAGTCGCTGTACATAGCTGTGGAAGGCGGGGACGGTGTTGCGGTTGTCGAAAGTGAAATTTGGAAACCCAGAGAGATTGCAATCACTTATCCTGGGTTTTGGCAGACACGTGACTGCCAACGGTGCGCTGTGAGGGTCCCGTACCTTCCTCGAAACACTCAACAGTTGAAGGCCATCATTGCAGCGACGATGAAGCAGCGACGATTGCATGTTGCAAGCTGCACGTTTTCTTGATTCCTCACTGCTGCCATTACACCAGATGCTGCTATCCGCCAACAGTCTGCGGAATTCTTGTTCTCCTGCTCTCTCAACCACACTGCCCCGTGGCTCTCAGCAGTCAACGCCCTGCCCTAATCACGTCACCTCTTCTCGTGTCCCTCAATCCCATTCCATTTGGCTGCAACTTGGCCCAACATCTCGGCCCCTTCGTCCCTACGGCGCTTTCCAACTCTGGTGCCAATTCATCCGGCAAACGGACGTGCCTAGCCAAATCTCTCTCCCCTCCAGCTTTCCTCCTCGTTGCCGCAATCGATCCGCTCTCGCATCCGCTTCCTCGTTTCTACGCGCATTAAGACTCTCGACTGGATGCAATTGCCGAGAGATTCAAGCAACGGGCGTTAATACTATGTAGAAACAACAAGGATAAAAGGATGTGGGCGGATTTGAGGCATTGGACAACAGAGCATAGATGGATGGAGGGAAGAGTAAGCGGAGCCTGGAGGACGACATGGAAGAGACGAAAGAGAATAAGACACAAGGAACAGCACAGAAGAAAAATATGGGAATGGAGTGCATGGATGGCGAAGAAGGGCAAGCACCTGGGCACGGGAATTGGGGGTGAGGCAAAAGTTGAGATGGAAGACATGGACAATCACAGAGAACAATTCTACTGGTGCATGGGTAAGACATTAATCACATTGGGAACACTCTATGTGGCTGGGCCAAAAGGACACATGGCACACATGGCACACATGGCACACATGGCACACATAGTACACATGTCACACATAGCACACAGAGCACACAGAGCACACAGAGCACACATAGCACACATAGTACACATGTCACACAGAGCACACATAGTACACATGTCATACAGGTCACACAGGTCACCTCAGGCCAACTATCTAGAGTCTACATACAAGTGCGTCTCTGCGTCAGCCCTGTACTTGCACATGCAAGCCCAGGTTACCGGGCGACACCAACTGGGAGGTGCAGAGTCCGAGTTCGACGCCCATATGGCCAAAAAAAAAAAAAAAAAAAAAAAAAAAAAAAAGCCCAAAGAGCAGAAAATCAAAAAAGCAACCAAGCAAAAGAGCAACCAAGCAACCAAGCAAAAGAGCAACCAAGCAACCAAGCAGAAAAGCAGAAAAGCAGAAAAGCAGAAAAGCAGAAAAGCAGAAAAGCAGAAAAGCAGAAAAGCAGAAAAGCAGAAAAGCAGAAAAGCAGAAAGCCAAAAAGCAGAAAGCCAAAAAGCAGAAAATCAACGCTACGGATACAGAAAAAGCAGAAAAAGCAACCGAGAAAAGAAAGAAAACAACGCTAAAAGAAGAAAAAGTAAAAGAGAAAGGAGAGAAAACAACGCTAAAGGAAGAAAAAGACGACAGAATAAAGAAACGCTATACGCAGATAAGGAAAAAAGAAAAACAAAAGTAAAAGCAAAAAGCAAGGCGAACTATCGCTGGTGATGAAAAACAAGTGCAATAACAACAAGCAAAAACATGCAAAACACGCAAAACTTAATCGTCGGCGTCATCACGGAGACAATGAGCGAGCTCCTCTTTGCGCCGGCGCAGCAAACGAAGGTAGTCCTCCCATTCCCCGGACTTGCCAGACTCCGACAGTGGGCGCAACTTGACCGGCTCCTCATCATAGACGTTGACGGCCCATGGCGAGCGAGCGGCGAGGGCATCCCAGTCTCCGGTAAAGCCTGGGGACAGGTGTCTGCTCGTTGGGTCACGGCGGGAACCTCCGCCATCCACGAATCTGGCCTTTGGCCAGTAGATCTCCCTCGTCTCCAGGTCTTCCGCCAGGACAATGTCGGCAGCTCCTTGGTCAACCTCGGTATAGGCCAGGAGGTTGAAGTGCAGCCACTTGGCTGGCTTGGGGGCAGAGGCATCACGACCTGACTTCAGGCATGACACCGGAGGGTGCTGAGTGAGTGGGCGTCCCGGCCAGAGACGCTTCGTAGTGTCCAGGTGGGAGAACCTGGACACCAAGTCGACGGGCTCGTAAGGCCGAGGGATGTCGACCACGTCGTCCGGAAGCCAGCCGACTCCACCGTTCTGGCTCCTCCATTGTCGGCAGGACCTCAACGTTGTCTGGGGGTAAGTGTCAAGTGCACGCTTACGCCGGCAAAGGTCCTGTTGACGCGACCACTCCAGGAGCCGGTCAACGCCAGTCGGCTGCTCATCCTCCGAGCAGGAGGGAGAACGGGGGCGAGGAGGCGGGGACCGGCAACGAGTGGACCTGGCCATCGCAACCTGGACCGGGACAGAAGTGAGGATGTGATGAGAGAGTATAGCGAGTGTCGGTCCAATCCAGACAATTGGCCAGAAAGTCCAGTGACCTTAGCGATTGTGGAAATTTATTGGAAAGTCCAATCCAATGATGTAAGCGATTGTGATAATGTCTTGGCAAGAACAATGTCTTGGCAAAAAGTGACGTAAGCGACAGTGTTCACATCCGAAGTAGTTGAAGAAGAGAAGAAGAAGAGAAAGGAAAAGGAAAAACCAATTGACCGAGGGCGAAATTTTATAGACGAACTGCCGGTGGGTCCTCAAAGCGCCACTATATCCATCAGTACCAGGCATGAAAGCGTCTAAAAAGAGGAATTTGCGGGCCAGAGAAGCGTGAGATGACGACAGGTCGGCCAAAAAATAAGGTTTGGGACGTGCAGAAAGGTGTGGAGAAGGGGCCTTGGGGTTGGGGAGGAGGAGAGATAAGATGGGCGACGAGGGTGACAAGCCGAAAGACAGTGAAGGAAGGTGTGAGCAGCCACAAAAACACGATAGGTAGCTAGATTTTTGGTCATTGAATCACGCGCCCAATTTTCGTGTGGCCAGAACTCGTTCCGCCGATGCTGTGAGGGCCAAGGGTGATGGAGGCTGTACCTTCCTTCTATGCAGACACGACGGATAACCATGTGATAACCATGTGATAACCAAAACTTCCCTTCTCAGTACTGGAAACCAGAGATTCTGCAGAGTCAGTCAGAGAAAACCTTATCATATGATTGCTGCTGGACATGGACCCTCGATAGCACCTGTCTTTCTGTCAACTGTATCGGGAATGCCAATGAACCCTCGACGTCCTCGGACAATCGAAATTCCAAACACAAAACCGACTGATACCTTAAATGCCGGCGGTTGGCGGCAGTTCCACTCCGTTCAAAGATGTTGACAACCTCTCCCACGCCGATCCACTGTCCACCAGTATCCCGCCTCTTGTCCCACCAAGCGCCACCAGCTCTGTACGCAACATTGTCATCACCCCAAAGAAATGCTCGGACTTGAATAGCGCTGCAACAAGCCCGGTTTCGCCTCAGCCTAAAGCTGCATTCAAGGATGGAACAAGATGGTAGCTCTCTTCGCGCCAAACACAGGCGATACCAATCCATTACATCCTCCTCGATAGTGTCCGAACCTCCTAGCGAGCATTTATCCACGAATATCCGTCGCAAATATGTATCAGGTGGTCCTTGGAGGAAGATTGATGGTGTATAGTTCCTGTGCGCCACAACCTACCGAACTACCAGAGACGGATCCGAGCCTTGGCTGGCGCTCACAGCTCCTCTACGGACATCACTCGGTCGTCGAGGGCCATAACTTGATAATTCTGGGAGTAGGCAACTATGGGAGAAGGAGAATGGCACTTGCAAACACACAGACAGGGAAACCTTTCACCATGCCTCCCCACCGCAACATTTGGCCTCCAAAGCGGTGGCGTTACCATGCCGTTGCTCGCTATGCAAGAACAGCACGGCAATGCCTTCAGCCAAGGTGTTTCTTATCATCTCCTCTGTCTGTGTCACCACTTGAGGTCAATGGCCTATGGTAACAGAATCTACAGATACAAGATATACCGCCTACCCACTTGTGGGAAAAGAATACTGTTGATCCCGGGGATGCGCTGCCAGAGCATTTGTGTGGTGGGACGTACAGGTCCAGGTGCAGGAAGAGAAAGACTAAGAAGCCGGAGTTGACGTATAAAGAGCAAAAGGAACGGAGGACCCTAAAGAAGTTTGGGGCTAATGGTGTTGCGTTGGGTGAGGATGCGGAGACCAAGAAAAAGTTGGAGAAGGGTAAGAAGGTGGTGGACAAGATTTGATTATAGGAGTCCCCCCTTTCTACTTACCGGACTTGCCGGCCTGGCAAGCCTTGATAGCCATTAGGAAGACCGACGCTTCACTGACAGCTAATCTTCGCCGGCGGCTTGCGTCAAAAGAGGCGCAGTCAGCGCAGTGCTGATGTCTTGCTGATACTTTTTACCTCTCTTCTCTTCTCGCTCGACAACGTTTTGAGAAGTAAGTGTTTCCCCTATCCAATACAAACACTAATTCCGAAATTTTTGGGTGTTGCTTAAACACGGATGATGCATGCAAAATACTAAAGTTGGTACCACATCTAATGTCTATAGGCCTTACCATGATAGGTAGGTAGGTATTGTTATACAAAGTAGATGTTCCCCATAACAAAAAGGTCACCGGCCCCTTTTTATTTCCCCTGGCTTTCAACATCGCGCTCACCGCCATCATGACCAGAGCTTTCTAGCCTAAACCCGGCGCCCCCAGTCCACCCAATCCACCCTGTCTCCTTGGGCCCCCTCAGATACACGACCACCAGCGTTGCAACACCAAGTGCAACATGAAAACTGCTAGACCAGCTCCACCCACCCCTCGCGTACAAGTTATTGCCCACGCTCGTACCCATCAGCTGCCCAGCAAAGGCGCAAGCAGTGAAAACCACAGTCGCCTTGTTGGCGTGCGTCGGCATCGACTTGTAAATTGCCGCTCTGGCCGCCACGCTCGCAACCTGAATGCCAAACTCGACTCCGAAAGCGTGCAAGATTGGCCCTCCTATCTTGAGCGTTTTGACTCCCCCTGGGACATACGAGTCGAGACAGATGGCCACAATTCCGAATAATACCCCGAGGGTTGAGCTGAAGTATGTTGCTGTTCGCTCAATGACTAGGTAGGTGTAGATGGGAATCATCAAGGCCGTCCCAATGCCGATGAGGGAGAAGAGGCCGATTGTTAAGGGGTCGTAATTGAACGTGTCCGGGGAAGAGAGGTGGGCGGTCAGGACTGTCCAGAAGGAGGCCAAGGCGGCGTTGGCCAGGAATGTGGCGACGCAACCGAACGCGAGGACCGGCTTGGTGGCGGCTAGTCTCAAGATGGTTGATAGAATGCGTCCATATTGGTTGAGGCGGGAGGATGAGTTGTGGCGAACTCGAACCGGTAAATCAGGGAAAAGGAAGAAGATGAGGCCAACAAGGAGACCTTGAAGGCCGAGCGCCACCCAGTAAATGTTTCGCCAGTGAGTGTACTGTGCTACAACGCCAGCAACGACTTGTGGTGTCGCAAAGCCCGCCCAGGAGCCGGCCAGAACAATGGTCGAGGCGGTAGCTCGACGATGTGGTGGGGCGAGAGCACCGACGAGGGGGATGAATATCTGGGGACTGACGGACAGGAGACCGGCGAGGAAGCTGAGTGCGGTGAAACTCTCGAAACTTGGAGCAAGGCAGAGGCCAATCCAGATGAGAGCTGTCGCTGACGTGAGGATGAGGGCGAGGGGACGAATTCGAAAGACGTCACCCAGGGGGCATAGGAGTAGGATGCCGATGCCGTAACCGCCTTGGAGGAGCCGTGGTATCAGTGAGGCGTGTTCGTAAGTGATGCCAAAGTCATTGGCGACTTTGTTGAGGACTGGATGAAGATAGTAGAGATTTGCCGAGGATATGGCGTTGGCGCATGTGCAGAGAATTATGAAAGAAGTTGGGCAGCCGAAGTCTTTGCTTGGATCATTACGACACCAACGGGGTGTCCATGCCTGTCGTTCCAGTGCCCAAAGTCTCTTCCAAAACGATGTTTCAGTGGGTGTAGTGGATCCTTCTCGAGAAGAGTCATTGTCTGTATCTGGAAGAGACTTTTCCATGATTAGCTGCAGGCTTTGGAGAGAGATACTAGTCCGAGTAAAACAGCATGATCAGGACCAATTAATCCCATGAGGTAAACACTTACTTATACAACATGACGAAGCTAGACTGACAAGAAAGGGAAACTCGGTAAAACATCATTTCGCCGAATGATACGGGCTCCGATCTCGCGGCATTAGCGTAGGCAAGGGCCAAGACAGAACGGCAAAAAGACTTTTGCCGAACCGGCGGTGTCGGCAAAGTGTCATCTCGCCGTCAGCTCGCCCTGAACATTCTCGAGATGAACGCAAAAAAAAAAACAAAAAAAAAACACTGCAATGTCAACAACAGAGGTGCCAAGATTTAAATCAACAGCGTGCCAACATTGCCACAGCAAAAAGGTTCGATGTTCGGGAGACCAACCTTGTGCCAATTGCCAAAAGTCTGGACATAATTGCGTCTATCCAAGTCGGAATCGACATGTCAGAGTCAGTGAAAACTACATCAAGAGCTTGGTCACTGAGAATAAGCGGTTGAAAGCGACGCTGAAAGAAGCTGAACGACAAAGGTCAAACGTTGATGATGGCGGCGATGGCATTGCCCCTGCGGCCGAGACCAACACGCCTGACGACCATCATGATCATGAGGATGCAGCAGGAGTCCAAGTCCACCTAGAATCCCCAGGCCAGCCCTGGTTTGTCGAGGTCGACCTACCTCACACGCCAACCCCCATCAACGAAGCAGCAGACACAGCCTACGCAACAAGATTCCGCCAGGTCCTGTCTGACTGGATGGACCCCGCCGATTCCGCCAGCCCCTGCCTTCACCTCCCACGCATCGACTACGCTGGAGACGATACAATCATGTCCCTCGCCGAGCTCCCCTGCCCCTGGCCAAAGCCCTCCCGCGCTCGCCTGCTCATGGACGTGGCCCTCATGCACGCAAACAAGAACTACCATATCGTCCGTCGACGACTCATCCTGGAAGCAATGGAATCCAGCCTCCCTGATCCCACCACCTGGCGCCGACGAGAACCCGTCATGACAGCTAAGCTCTGGGCCCTGTTTGGACTCGGCGAGCTCTGTTCGTCAAGATTCGTCGCGCCCGGTCGAGAGTTTCCTGGCTCTGCCTATTTCGCCCAAGCGACCAAAATGCTCAACTACCTCGGCGAGAGACCAACTCTGGACTTCATCGAGATCAGACTCCTTCTCTCGCTCTACTCCTTCACGCTCAACCGTGTCTATGCATCTTGGACACTTGCCGGATCCGCCCTCAGAATGGCAGTCATCATGGGCCTCCACCTCAACATGCCCAGCACTCACCTCGACGACGCAGCCATCAGGGAACACAGGAACAGACTGTGGTGGACCGCCTACATGCTCGACCGATTACACGCAACCAAACTTGGCTGTCCACCAGGCATTCAAGACGAGCACGTCCAAGTCGACTTCCCATCAACAGCCGCCTCGGTCTCCTCGGATGACTTTGCCGACCCTTGCCTCCAAGCAGCATACGCAAAACTGGCAACAATCTCAATGAACGTAGTCCAATCAATCTACAACGGCCAACCGCGCGATAGAACCCCAGCCATCCTCTTCCAAAAAGTCCAGCAAAGACTCAAGGAACTCAACGGCTGGGTACAAGACCTACCATCCCACTTGCGTCTCGACGCTGAACTAAGGCCATGGACAAATTACGACGTCCTCTCGATGCATCTAACACTAAACCAAACAATCATCCTCGCCACCCGTCCCATCCTCCTCTACGGTCTCCGTCTTCACTTCAGCCCTTCGCCCGGCCGCCGCGGTCTCCCAAAACCCATCATCCCAGACTCGGCAAAAACGCTCATAGACACCTGCACCCGCTGCGCCAGACACTCATGCCGCATCCTCTCCCAAAGCTGGGTCAGCGGCGCCTTCCCAGCCCTCTTCCACGATCTAACTCAGTACCTCTTTTCGGCACTCACCATCCTCGCCGCGTCGTCACTCCTACCGTCCGACTCCCCTCACGGGAGTGACAAACCGACGGCGGCTGCGGGATTTAGAGTAAGCGACAGGGAAGCATTCGAGGAATCCGTCCAGCTGCTCTCGCAGCTCAAGGACAGCGGGAACTTCCCTGCGCGGGAGTATTATCGGCACGTGGAGCTGATCGTTGCCGCTATTAAGAAGGTTGATGAGAAGAGGGATCGGCAGAGTCGGAATAAGAGCGGTGTGATGAATGCCGAGACGGTGCCGTTGCATCGGCATGGAGGAGTTCAGCCTCCGAGTCAAGACCAGACGGCCGAGACGGCGCTGGCTGAGCCGTCGCTGCAGGAGCTTTTGATGCAGTCTACTGCTATGACCGAGATGCAGTTTTTGGATTCGGGGATTGGGTTATTTGGGGATGAGGGCGAGCTTTATTGGCCCGAGTTTTGTTTTCAGGGGTGATCATGTGGAGGTTCAGATGATGGGTGTTTGGTTGTCAATGCAACGAGGAACGGAAATAGACAGTTACTATCAACTCAATCCTCCAAATCGTACTCTTTGCGCCGCTGGCAGTTTTCTTCACCCGCGTTATCAGTAGTGAGACTGGACCGCTCGGCATCTCGTACGAGACCGTAGCAACCAGCGTGTCCGCGCCGCTGATTTTTAATTTCGTTTTCATCTTTTGTATGACGTTTTTCGTGCTCCAGGCGAGGAAAGTGTGGTGATAAGAACAGTGAGGTAATCCTTCATGTGCCGTTGTCGCCCCTGTGGACGAAGCGGAAACCTGTATCAGTGGCAACACAACAATGTGGTTGTGTAGGGCAGCGGAAGGTCAGGAATGGGGACCAGTACAGTCTGTGCTCAGTCATGACCCAGCGGGTTTGAGTTTTAAGATAATATTGTGTTATATTGTCTTCCTGGACATTGCATGGAGGAGCGGAAGATCTTAAGATCGATGGCGAAATATAAAGCAGGAAGCTCCAGGATTATTAGAAATTCCGCCTTGGATATGAAAAGAGTATACGAACATCTGACTTTTCGTTCCATTTACACTTTCAGTCCACAAAAGTCTCATCCCGTCTCATCCTGCCTAGGCGGGTAGGGAAAGAGAGGTTGTACTAATCCATAGGCAATTCTGGCAATCTCTGAGGACGTCGGTGGTATCATCCATGAACCCGGGAAGCTGCCGAAGGGTTGAGTAATCTTGGCACATCGGGTAAAGCGGGTGTATATATGACAACCGGGATCTGATATTAACATGCACATCTATTCCACCTTCTTAATATCTTTTTCTCGCATTGAACCCTCGGTTTCAAGCGGGGTTGCGGTTCGGAACCAGATTTTGGAGATTTGTCAGGGGCATATGGCAAGAAGGGTCGGAATCACTAAGCCACCGTGCATCTGATATCATGTCCAAGGGGGAAATAAAGGGGAAGATGTGCCAGAGCCTGTTCTTTAAAATTGGAGAAGTTGGGGCTTTGCTTTCTTTGCCCAAAAAAGGAAAAAAAGACATCAACTTTCTAATACGGCAAAGAACGGTCGTCATGAAGTCCAACGCTTTCTTTTCTTTCCTCCCCTTCCTGCCAGCAACACTTGCTGGTCCTGTTTCCTCCAGACAGGTCGACCCCGGCTGCACGAGCGAAGACACAATCCCATCTCTCTGGGTGATCGACAAACTTTCGGTGGACTATACCGACGACGAAACGGTACGGAGGGGGAACGCAACCTTCACCCTGACAGACAACCAGAAGGGAACAAAAGAGAATTTAAGATGTGAACTCAGAGCGAACTATGTTTGTGACTTTCAGGGGACGCCAGGGGATAAGGACCTTGGCATTTGGCTTCAGTTGAACTTGGGTGTGGCGACGTTTACGTTGAACAAGACGCTGGTCGGGTGTGCCGAAGGTGGAAGGTAAGAAGCGTCTTCTCTTGGCGGCTGAGTGGGAAAAAGGCAAAGACGGAAACCGAACTGACAAACAGTGATAGGAACGCATACGTGCTTGGACAGACGGAGCTGTACCTGGAGTGTGACGGAGAGTACATCGAACCGGGTGAGGGACTGTACTGTGTGGATGATGGTATTGAGGGGGTGGCCAATGGGTCTGTTGTGTCGGCTGTCACTGAGGGGGCGGAGTAAGGCATTCCTGGGGCGCAACATGAATCAATATTTGTTCCTTCGGGCTGCCGAAATAGGAACGGAAGCGGTGGTGGACGACATTGACTGAGCCAGCCGAGTATGAGGGTTCCAATCACCTCAAGGTGTCAGTGATACATGAAAGTTGGGCTTAACTGTCACCTGCTCGACTTCGATGTTGACCTCCGCACCCTGAATTTGGGGTGTCTTGAGATCTGCCCCTCGAGTATGGCGGCTGCCAACCCGTGAGAACCCGAGGAGGCATCAGAATATTGATACCGAATGTGACATTACCAGATTTTCTTCCTAGCGTTATGAATCCAAGACAATGTCTATTTCTCGGTCCGCGTCGCTACGCACGGGTCATGGGCTTTTGATATTCCCTATTGGCTCCTTGCCACGCGCGGACCACATGGGAGAGACATGGACCCGAGGCCACGCCGCCGTCACCGCGGTAAGGGTGTACCACCCGACACACATAAAGCAGACATGGAGCTGAAATAACCTCTTCTAGCAGCCAAGCCAATATCATCCGCCCACTCTGACACTGTAGGGAGCTCCAGAGTAGTATTCAAAAACCTCCCAGTCCTACCGACCCAGCTCACCTGATCTTTGACTCCGAGCCCGCAAGTGCCACAGCGTCGGGGTCTGAAACATGCATGAGAAGGATTATTTATCTGTCGGATTCTTGATACCCAGGGACAATCTCAATATGACTCAGATGCCGTGTTCTTGGATACAAGGTATTGGAATCTTTTCGCCTCATCCTTCCTTGCTGGGCAACACATCCCAACCAGTTCCGGGTCGTCCTCCGTTTGGTTTATTCTATTATGAAGAGATATGATGATAAACTCATTGAGCCATGTCCCTCGATAGAGGCTTATTGTGATTTCTTAGCTCCATGTCTTGTCGCAGACCAATCGTTCCTTTCATCTGAAGCCCGGTACACGAAGCTTGCACAGCTTGGTATGGGCTACTGTTGGGGGGAAAGAAAAGTGTTAATTGTGAAGAAGGAAGAGAAAACAACAGCCAGGCAACCCAGAGCCCCGCAGAGGTACACATTGTACACCTACATACATACATACTCCAATAACTTTGAGGCATATTGACATGTTGGCCGCGACATCGCTGCCAACGGAAGAGAGATCACATCCGCTTCTTGGGTTCAGGACTCATCCTTCCTCCCCAGCTACCCGCCGTAGCAGTCAAAGGCTGCAAATGTTTCAAGCCTCATTGCATCTACTAAGCTTAACATGCTCAATTTAGAAGATCTTGGTGGTGCTTTATCCGACGGTCTTGACGTCGGAAGAGAGGCAAGTTGTCTGGTGTGGTGCGGTTGTCAGGAAACCTTTCAAGTACAAATGCCTCGGCTTTCCCTCTCCTGGAAAGCAATTCTCAGACACCACCATCAACCTGAACCACCCACTACATAAGCAAATCATTCACACCATTCCCACATCAGAGATCCAGATGCCTACCACCATCCCCTACGACCCCCAGCTCGTTCTGGCCAGCATCGTCAGTCCGGCAGCCCTGGGCCATGTTGGAGCAATTGCCACTGCTCAAGCTCCTGTCGACGCTACCCAGGAAGAGCTCAATGCCCTCCTAGCTTCTCGCCGCAGCCTGGACATGACCAAGACTGAGCTCCTCAACCTTGGCATTGACACCAAGCCTATTGACGACGAGATTGGCAACCTCAACACCGAGATTGGCGACTCGGTAGCCACCCAGATGAGCAATGCGGCTTCTGCTCAGGTCTCCGACCAAACCAGAAAGCACAGCATCGAAGGCACCTTAGTCATCTCCGTGTCCTGCACCCACAAGAACGCGTCCATCCTGGCGCCCTTTGTTCTCAATGTCGACAAAGGCATCAAGGTCTGGAACCGCCTGTTCAAGGACGACAAGATTGAACCGACCAGCACCAGCAGCATGCTGGCGCTCGCAACCGGCGATGCCACGCACAACAGGTTCAGCATCATCTCCGGGGTGACTTATAGATCCAGCTTCGTCGGCATGGTCCACATCCTCAACACCAGTAGCACCTCGGTCAGCGAGAAGATGACCAGCGTCGTGCCAACTCTCCAAGTCCAGATGGACGCCGGCGCCTGGTACGCCCATGCCTCTGGCGGCTTCGGCGCATCGCCAACGACGCCAAGAACCTCCTCAGCTCGCAGAACATCAGCTGCCACGCCACCATGGTCTGCATGGGCGCCATCCCATCCATCGTGGCCAACGAGGTGAAGCTTGGCGTTGACAAGTTCGCCAACTTTAACCCCAAGTCGTCTCTTGAGGCCTTGGCGACCCTCCAGAACGCCACCGTGGCTGATCAGGACACGGTCAAGCAGTCAGCCGATGAGTATCTACCAAATACGGCCTCACCTCTAGCTCGAAGGAGCAAGAGCAGGGCCATCCTTCTTCTCGGCGTCGTCGTAGGTGATGGTCATGTACTTGTCGGGATAGTACTTGGCAACCCACATCTCGGCCAGCATGTCCTTGGTGATGTCCTTGAGATAGTAGTTGATGGGCACCCCCGAGGACCCGTCGGCGGCCTTCTTGAGGTAATCCTCGAGAGCGTTCATCATCGAGTTGATGTCGACAATCTTGTTGGCTCCGTCGTCAATCTCGGCAAGGGCGGACAGCGCAGCCTTGACCTCGCCGGCCTTCATCGACACCATCTGCCCACCGGTGCGGGCGGCATGACATCGCCATTCAGGTGACGAAGACATGGAGGCTGAGAGAGGAAATAAGTGGTGCTGGGAGATGCATCACCGGGATAAATTTGTTCCTTCCATGGTATTCAACTACCAGATCGTCTTTTGGTGTTTTTGTTTATCTTGGGCCCCTTTTCTTTCCCAGTTTGATAGTAACCCACAGTCCCTACCTACGCAAGTCTACTTAGTCCATAGAAACCCAATCGATATGTCTTTTTCATCTTTTCGCTGCGGTGATGTTAACATTCTGTGCTGCGTTATCTCGGGTTGTTGACGTTGGGGTTGCTGATGTGGTTGGAGTTGATATACTGGAATTTAGCAGAAAAGAGTGATCAGAGTTGAGATGGTCCCGAGGTTACTTCATCCCCGTTATCAGGTGGCGCGCTGTAACGGTGTGACGCACTGCGTTCGGTTTGACGGTGTAGATCCTTTCTCCTCTGCAACGCTTGTATTATCCCGTCAGCTGAGACAGAACCTGCGTATATAGCAAACAGAAAGCAGCCCTATTTACAGCAGTCAACTCTGACAGAAAAGACCAATAAGAAATTAAGGGAAACGCCAGAGGATATCGCCATCCTTGACCTCTCTTCATCCACATCACCGTAGCCGCACCACGCCCTGCCGAACGCACACCCAGACGGTAGCCACAGTAGTGATGAGTCCAAAAATAATCCCAAGGACGATCCCCACAACCTCCAGCTTGCTCAGCGACTTTTCTCCATCACTCCCATCGTCTGTCTTGGTGTTGGAAGAACCTCCATCGGCCGGTGTCTCATCCACATTTCCGCCTGTACTTTCCCCCAAATTGCTGCTCCCAGATCCTCCAACCACCTGCGTGACGATATGCGTGCTCATCGGTACTCCCTGCGTCTCAACGAGTGATTTGATAAAAACCGACGTGATCCCCGGTGCCGGCGGAGACTGAGTCACAACAACCACAGTCGTCTCTCCAAAAGCGCTCATCAGCCTCTTGGGCATTGTGGACAGGAGCGAACCGAGCCGAATGACAGACTTGCAAGAGAGGTGAAAGGGAACCCAAATCAAGGGGATATGACTCCGGCGACCGGCGGACGAGGACGCAGCGCGAGTGACCGTCACCACTGCAGTCACCACCTCCTGACCCCCACCTCTTCCTCCTGGTCCATTCCCGGGCGCGCTCGTAATGACCGCTGTGCCTGCTCCGCCTGCGCCGGCTGTAGTCGAATTAGCTGTGCTCGTAAGAGGCGAGGAAGTAGTAGTAACGGGGATCTCAGTACTGGGACCAGGTGTAGCAGGAACGGTAGTGACTTTGACCGTCTGAGTCCGGACATATGTCCAACCGGGGACGTTGAAACCGTGCACGGAGCAGTAGTCATTGTAGACCTTCAACGCCTGCTCGACGTCAACCGTTGGGTCCGTCGCCCCTTTGCTACACTCGTCCGTGACGACTTTGGTGATGCGATCCTGCGCTCTCTTGATCAGGTCAGAGCGGCAGAGGCACTGCACACCATAAATTAGCAAATCAAGCCGACAAATCATAATATCGGAAGGAGACATACCGAATTGACAGTGCATCCCAGATTGTTTTGAACCGATCCTTCCCAGCCCGGAGAGAAGGCCCAATGGGCGCAAGCCCGGAGATAACTGTACGGAACCCCCCCTGGCGCTTTGGACCAGTCAATCGGGCCATCCTGTGCGAGTGCTTGCCCTGGGAAGAGGAGGGCGATGGCGACGAGCGTGGTCCGAAGGAGCATCTTGGAGCGGACCTGAGGTGATTGAAATGGTGTAGAACGAAGCGGCAGAAAGACGAAAGAAAGATGATTATCTCTCGTCGAATGGCCGGCTGCCTCCGTATCTTTGGTGGTTGCGGCTTGGGTGCCTGCGAGAACGCCATGGCGTTTTCGGCTTTCCCAAACGGGCAAGAATATTTTCAGCTGGAGATATGGAGGGGGCTGGAGGGGAGGGGATCACGGCGGGATACCTCGTGTCATCCTGCACGTTGCAGGATTGGTGATTCATTACACATTCGTGTGTGGGCGATTTGAAGAGTAAACACGGTGCGTGTTGAGAAAAGGGGCTAGAAGGGGGAAGGGCTAGGGTTGCAGGTGCTAATTAGATCAAAGAAAAGAAAACGGTACATGTGTGCAATTCTATCAAAAAATATCTAAAGGAAACCCAGCATGGCTGCAGTGTAAGAAAAAAGAAATGTCGATTAGTTTAAAAAAAAAAAAAAAAAAAAAAAAAAAGCACCACTGGTGTTGAAGCAAAAGTCCCCCAATACCCCAGTCCGCTATGTGAGTGAAAAAGAATGACTATCTAATACATGATAAAATCAGAAATTATTAAAGTCTCCACAACGTCTAACGATCCGCTGCCGCCGTTAAAGGAGCAAAATCAAGCTGATAAAAAGAAAAGAAAGAAAAAAACTCAAAAAGGCCAATTAAAAAAACCAAAACGAGAGAGACCCAACAGCCCGTGACTCCCAACCAAGTAACACAAATGTATGTACCAACTCAAAAAACACCGGACGGAGGACTGTTTCCTTCCGAGCACCAGCCGATGCGATTAATTCTGTCGTCATAAAAGTATTGCAAAAGACAAACAGCCCAAACACACAAAAGGAAAAAAGAAAAACAAAGGAGAAGAAAAGAGAGAGAAAGAGAGAGAGAGAGAGAGAGAGAGAGAGAGAGAGAGAGAGAGAGAGAGAGAGAGAGAGAGAGAGAGAGAGAGAGAGAGAGAGA